>LVTN01001522.1:55156-70139 GCA_001649415.1 Musa itinerans
GGATGTAGGTCACGATGACTGAACCACTCTAAAATCTGGTTTGCATTTCTATTTATGCAATTTATCCTTACTGCAAACCTCTTTAATTGCTTACTGCTTTCAATACATTCACAAACGGGTTTCAAGTTAATATCTTTACTAAAAGGTTTTCGTCGGAATTAGTTTTAATCAAAACGAAACGTTTTGAAGACATGATTTTACCACTGCACTAATTCACCCCCCCTCTTAGTGTCGACCCCTTTCCTAACAAGGCCGAAGGATTGGTTGACATGCCGAAAAATAGACTTCGTGCCATGAGTTCGGGCATTGAGCTAGAAGGATCAGACATTACACCAAAAAAATTAAATGTTACGAGAGGTCAACATGTCGATAGATTGGGCAATATGCCAAAGGAGAGGATGATGCGCCGAAGGTTCACACGAAGCATCAAATGAACCAATAACATAGGATTCATGTTTATAGTCGTTTGTGTCTTAATCGAAGTAGTTTAGATCTTAATTGAGTTAGTTATAGGTGTAACGATGCCAACTTAATTAGGGGCATATTTAGCCTAAATCAGGGCTAAATTGTCCTATTGAAAGGTTAATTTAGTGATCTGAAATTGGGCCAGGTGATGGCATCGTCAGGCCAGGCGATGAAACCGCTTGTAAGCTAGAAAGTATGAAATGTACTTTTCTAAAAAACCCAACGGTGGTATCGCCAAGGTCAGCGGTGGTACTGTTAGGATCAAGAGCACACTAAGAGGGGGGGTGAATTAGTGCACCGGTAAAATCACGTCTTCAAAAACTTTCTTTCGATTAAAATCATTTCCGACGTTAAATCGTTTCGTAAAAGTAATACTTTGAAAGCGTACATTAAGAGAGTAGTGGATGTAAAGAGTAAGTAAGGAGGTTTGCAGTATGTAAATTGCAACAATAGAAATATAAACCAGATTTTTAGAGTGGTTCGGTCAACGTGACCTACATCCACTTTTGGCTTCCTCCTCCGACGAAGTCACCGGCGTCCACTAGAGGCCTTCCTTCAATAGGCGAAGGCCAATCACCTTTTACACCCCTCTTCTCCTTTTCACAAGTTTAGGAGATAACCCTTACAAGCACTCACACTCCTCTTATATAATTCTAAACTTAGAGTAGAGGAGGGAATTTCTAAAGAGATTGTAGTAGCGTTTTCTCACTTTTGAATACTCTGTGCTTGTGTCTTTTAACCAAGGATGAGAAGGGTATTTATAGGCTTCAAGTTGATTCAAACTTGGAGCCTAAAAACATCTTATCCCTAGTTTCTCGGGCACGAGCAATACCACCGCCTGCATTGGACAGTACCACCGCCTAGTGTTAGTCTGACACTGACACTGCCTTGGGTGGTACCACCGCCTAGGGTGTTGTGCTGGGCGGTACCATCGCCTGGCACCCTGCCAGGGGCGATACAACCGCCTAGACTGGTGGTGCCACCGCCTGACACAGTCTCGAAGACTATGCCACGATAGTGAGACTTCTTAGGGCACTATTTAGGCCTCTCATTGGGCCCAACACAGTCCTTACATGGGCCTAGCTAGCCCCTAATTGGGTTGGCCCAAATCCAAACCTAATTACGTGCTAACTATGAAATCTAAGATATAATCTGAGTTAAACAAGTCTGTAAGTCTATTCTTCCGACGAGCTTCTAGCGATCTTCCGACGAACTTTCGACGATCTCTCGACAATGTTCCAGCGGACTCCCGACAAGCTCCTGGACTTCACGACGATCTTCTTGGCAAGTTTTGACGAGCTTCTTTGGCAAGCTCCAAGACTTCTTGGTTGGTTCCGACAAAACTTCCGACAAACGTCCAGACTTCCGACGAACTCTCGAACTCCCAACGAAATCGCGTCCTTGACTCTGGGACTTCATTTTGCTTCATGCGTTGCTATCATAGTTAATTCTACATATGTAAAACACACTTCAATCTAGATAATTAATACTAAGCATTAATCATGTTGTCCGGCATGTCATTGGTCCCTCAACGCTCCGTCCGATTCTTCGGCGCATCGTCCTTTCTTGCATTCTATTGCCCAATCGGCCAGTTGACTCCGCAACTCCGATATTCTTGGTGCAATATCTACTCTTCTTGGCCCGATGCCCGAATCCATGGCCTGAAGCCTTCTATCGATACGTCGACCGATCCTCCGGCCCGACGTCCAATCTTCTGACATGTTTTCCCCCGGCACAACATGATTCTTCTTGCTTTAATTGTCTCATCCTGATCGAAGTATCCTGTATCACTCAAAATGCATATTAAATCATAAACAATTATCAATTGGTTTCATCATCAAAATATGAGATTCAACAAAACTCACAAGTCTAGGAATGGTCCTAAAGGATAACCTTTGTGTGGATCTTGTGCTTCAATCCCTACTAGATTCCTTTTCACAATTCATAATGAATTTTAATATGAACAAGCTTGAGGTGACTCTCCTAACATTAACATACTTCTCCCCCTTTGTCATCAACAAAAAGGAGAAGTCCAATTCTAATGTGTTTAGAAATAAGTTCAAATCATTGTATGAAAAACATAATATCAAGTTTTTTTATCATGCAATTTGTAAGCTAAAAAATTTATCAAGTGTTACATCATGCTTAGAACATTCAAGCTATCAAGTTGTAGATATACAAGGTAGTAAGATAGCAATTTCTACAACATACAAGCTAGCAACTTTTACAACAT
Source organism: Musa itinerans (assembly GCA_001649415.1). NCBI lineage: Eukaryota > Viridiplantae > Streptophyta > Magnoliopsida > Zingiberales > Musaceae > Musa > Musa itinerans. The sequence continues at coordinate 57,855 of LVTN01001522.1, forward strand.
TTTAGAACATGCAAGCTAGTAGTTTTGAGATGTTTATTGAAATATGTAAATTTTACAACTTTACAACTTTTACAACTCTTGTTTCTTGAAATATGTAAATTTGTCAATTTTGCTAGATGTGCAAGTTAGCATGTTTTGCTTCTTAAGATAGGCAAGATAGCACTTCTTTCTCCATTTTTGTCATCATGCAAGCTAGCAAAAATTTACTTCATTCTTGAATTGTGCAAGCTAGCTTCTTTCTCTTTGAGATGTGCACATTAGCAACTCTTTCTCCCCCTTTGTCATTGGCAAAAAGAGGGGAAGAATACAATTTTGTAGTTCTCCCTTTACATCAATTTTCACATCATGAGAACAATAAATTTGTATTATAAACATAATCTCATGTTTATCATTCAAGCTAGCATATATTTTTTGTTCTCTTTTGCAATGTGCAAGCTAACAATCTCCTTTTTCTTTTACAATAATGATTCAATTATATCATGTGATATATAAATCATAAATATCTCAAATCATGATGGTATCAAGAAGTCAAATTACATTGCATCCTACCATGCATGATCATAACTTCACATTTGTATCCATCAAAATAATATTAAGAGTATTTCATGCATAATTTTATATCATCACATTCATTTCATCTCATCAAGAAAAATTAATTGGGTGATGAATACAAGGAGTTATACAAGAACAAAAAAAATCATGTCATGAAAGATAAGATCATGTGAATACCAAAAGACATAATTCATTTTGACACATCTCCTCTTAAATAAAATACCAAGTGTAGGGATAAAACGAAGAAATCTTGATTAAGAAAAAAAATCTCAAGTAATTCGAAGAATTCAATATTATGATTTGAATAAAAGTCATTCAAAGTCAAATCATCAAATTAAAATCATTTTCAAGAGATTCACAAAAAGAAAAACATAGATAGATTCATTAATCTCTCTATTTTGGAAAACTCGATAAGGTAAAGAAATCTTTCAAGGAGAAAAAAATGTTTTCCTCTTTTTAGTTGTTTCAATTCATATAATTTTATTTCATTTATGCCAAATAAAAATATATATCATGTTTAAAACCGAAAGTGCAAGATTTATTACGATAAAGATCAATAAGGCACTTTCATTATTGTAAAAAATCGATAATCTGATAATCGTAAGATTCATCATGCATAATTTCGAATTATAAAACCATTAAACATGATTTCAAATCAATATGCTCAAGTTTTTGTATGAAAACCATCCATCTTGTTTAAAACCGAAAAGTAACATTTCATCATGAATAACTTCATAATAAAATCATCAAGCATGATTTCTTTAAACATAAATCATCTTCAATCAAAATCATGAAATCATCAAGATACACATTAATGCTTCTTAAACTAATCTTGTTAGGTGTACAAGCATTAGATTTATATCTAACATTTTATTACATTATTACATCACTAAAACATCAAGCATGATTTTATAAGCATTCAAAATCATTTTGTTTGTTTATCATAAAACATGTAATTTTCATGATTATTTTTAAAATTACTAGCATGATCCTAATTTTTTAGCATTTTCATTTTATTTTTAAACATGTAATTTTCAAGAAAAATAATTATTCTAAACTAAATTAAAAATAACTCATGAAAAACATCATGTAATTTCGAAATAAACTAAGGGCATTTTTATTACCTCATCGTCGAAAGCCGTTAAGGCGTAGTTTGCCACCTCGCCTTTGTTAATTTTCTCGTCATCTTCAGAGGAGTACGATTCATCCCAATTTGTATTCTTCTTCTTGCGTTCAAAGCAAGTAGTTGCGTTCTTTTTGTTCTTTAATTTTTGTTTTATTAACTTTTTAAATTTCTTAGTGAGTTCAAGTTCACCATCACTTGAGCTTATGCTCGAGTGGGCTTCAATTGTTCTATATCCCAAATCCTTCTTATTCTTTAGAAGGTGGTTCTCAAGTTCTTCATGTGCATTGCACGTCATTTTATATGTGATCAATGAACCAATTAGTTCTTCAATCGAAAAATGGTTCAAGTTCTTTGATTTTTGTATTGCCGTTATTTTCGAATCCCAATTTTTAGAAAGCGATCGTAAAATCTTGTTAACGAGTTCAAAATCCGAAAAACATTTGCCAAGAGCTTTTAAACCATTGACGACATCCGTAAAACGGGTGTACATGTCAACAATGGTTTCGCTCGGCTTCATTCGAAAAAGCTCGAAATCATGCATTAAAAAATTAATTTTTGAATCTTTAACTTCGCTAGTCCCTTCATGTGTAATTTCAAGAGTGTGCCAAATATTGAAAGTCGTTTCGCAAGTAGAAACCTGATTAAACTCAGTTTTGTCTAAGGCGCAAAATAGAGCATTTATAGCTCTAGCATTTAAAGAAAATGTCTTCTCCAAATCATTCCAATCTTTCATTGGAAGAGAAGACCTTTTAAAACCGGATTTGACTATGTGCTATAAATCGAGATTCAATGAAAGCAAGAAAACTCTCATTCGAGTTTTCCAATAAGTGTAGTCCGTCCCATTGAAAAAGGGAGGACAAATGAGAGAGTGACCCTCTTGAAAGCTGAAAAGAGTCATTTCTTGTAGGGTGTTAAACCAAAAGAGAAAACGAGGCTCTGATACCAATTGTTAGGATCAAGAGCACACTAAGAGGAGGGGGTGAATTAGTGCAACGGTAAAATCACGTCTTCAAAAACTTTCTTTCGATTAAAACTGTTTCTGACGTAAAACCGTTTCGTAAAGGTAATACTTTAAAAGCATACGTTAAGAGAGTAGTGGATGTAAAGAGTAAGTAAGGAGGTTTGCAGTATGTAAATTGCAACAATAGAAATGCAAATCAGATTTTTAGAGTGGTTCGATCAATGTGACCTACATCCACTTTCGGCTTCCTCCTCTGACGAGGTCACCGGCGTCCACTAGAGGCCTTCCTTTAATAGGCAAAGGTCAATCACCTTTTACACTTCTCTTCTCATTTTCATGGGTTTAGGAGATAACCCTTACAAGCACTCACACTCCTCTTACTGAATTCTAAACTTAGAGTGGATGAGGGAATTTCTAAAGAGATTACAACAGCGTTTTCTCACTTTTGAATACTATGTGCTTGTGTCTTCTAACCAAGGACGAGAGAGGTATTTATAGGCTTCAAGTTGATTCAATCTTGGAGCCTAAAAATATCTCATCCCGGGTTTCCCGGGCACGAGCGGTACCACCACCTGCGTTGGGCGGTACCACCACCCAGTGTCAGTCTGACATTGACACTGCCCTAGGTGGTATCACCGCCTAGTCTGGTGGTACCACCGTCTGGGGTGCTATGCTGGGTGGTACCACCGCCCAGACTGGTAGTACCATCGCTTCGCACCTAATGGTATCACCGCCTAGTCTGGTGGTACCACCGTCTGGGGTGCTATGCTGGGTGGTACCACCGCCCAGACTGGTAGTACCATCGCTTGGCACCTTGCCAAGGGCGGTACAACTACCTAGACTAGTAGTACCATCGCCTAGCAACCTGCTAGGAGCGGTACAACCGCCCAGACTGGCGGTACCACTGCCTGACATAGTCTCGAAGATTATGCCACGATAGTGAGACTTCTTGGGGCACTGTTTGGGCCTCTCATTGGGCCTAACACAATCCTTACATGGGCCTAGTTGGCCCATAATTGGGTTGGCCCAAATCCAAACCTAATTATATGCTAACTACGAAATCTAAGACATAATCTAAGCTAAACAAGTCCATAAGTCTATTCTTCCGGCGATCTTCCGACGAACTTCCGACGATCTCTCGGTAATGTTCCGGTGGACTCCCGGCAAGCTCCTGGACTTCACGACGATCTTCTTGGCATGTTTCGATGAGCTTCTCTAGCAAGCTTCGAGACTTCTCAGCTGGTTCTAACAGAACTTTCGACGAACGTCCGGACTTCCGACGAACTCTCAAACTCCTAACGAAGTCGCGTCCTTGACTCCAGGACTTCGTAGTTAATTCTGCATATGTAAAACACACTTCGATCTAGACAATTAATACTAAGCATTAATCATGTTGTCCGACATGTCATTGGTCCCTCGATGCTTTATCCGATTCTTCGCCGCATTATCCTCTCTTGCGGCCTATTGCCCAATCGGTCAGTTGACTCTATAACTCCGATATCCTTGGCGCAATATCCGCTTTTCTTGGCCTGATGCCCGAATCCATGGCCTGAAGCCTTATGTCGATACGTCGACCGATCCTCCGGCCCGACGTCTAATCTTCTGGCATGTTTTCCCCCGGCAAAACATGATTCTTCCTGCTTTAATTGTCTCATCTTGATCGAAGCATCCTGTGTCACTCAAAACGCAGATTAAATCATAAATAATTATCAATTGGTTTCATCATTAAAATATAAGATCCAACAGGTACTACCCAATGTCAAGCGATAGTACCACCCAGATTGGCAGTGGTACCACCCAAATAGTCTCCCAAACTATGTCAAACGGTGGTACCACTAGTGCATAGGGTGGCAAGCAATGGTACCGCCCAATGCAAGCAATGGTACCACTAGTATCCCGGAAACCCAAGATTTAAATTTTTGGCTCTATTTTTAAAGCCATTTGGGGCGTATATGCTAATCATAGGTGCCCAGCAAGCCAATCACATGAGTGACGACACATGTGACTTGACACGCAGTCTTTTTACTTATTATATTTTAACATTTTATCAGTTTATATTGACTATTATATATATACAGATATATATTATAATGTCTTTGGATCTGTGTAATGAGAATCGAATTATGATGAGATCATGATAATGAGACCGATTCACCTTTAAACACAGATCTTAAATAATCCCGGTCATAGGTTACTCGAGAGGGACATCGAGATAATCAGACAGACTGGTGTGTTGTATACCCATCCATATGATGGATGCAACTGGTCTTATAGCTACTCGTGTGGGGATACTAGGGATACAATACAAGTGCTCATTGGGAAATGAGTTCACTGATTAATTCGCTTACGGAATGCTAGATGGTTAATGATGCCTTATTGTCAGACAACAATTCCGTAGTCCCAGTGATATATTTGGTCCTTAGACTTGAGACACCAAAGATGTCCTATATAAGTGTTCCACTCTTTGATACCAGACTTATAGGTTTGGATGTCCCAGATCTAGCATAGCCGGTCTTCGAGAGTAGTAGTCAGGCTATTGAGTATCGATAGAGGTTCATCCACTCTCAGTGTCATAAGAAGAATGTCCCAAGTGTTCTTGCTCAGATAAATCTCTGGCCAGGGTCATTCGGATTGAGAGAGAAAGAGTTCTCCGAGAGAATTCGATTAGAGTGAGACGTATGGGTCTAACAGCACCATGCCAAGTATATGGTCTCTAGGATATTAGATGGATAAGGGACTATAGGTACATGGTAACTAAGGAGAGATAGGTCTAATGGATTGGATTCACCTGTATCGTCTGGGGACTACAGTGTAGTGGCCTAGTACGTCCATAGTCGATAAGTCGAGTGAATTATTATGGAGATAATAATTCACTGAGCCAGAAGGAGTTCTGACAGGTATGACTCACGGTCAACTCGATTTTAGGTATAAATGGTCACACACATATGGTAAGCGTTGCGATGAGTAGAGGTTCGGATATGAGATATCCGCCGGAGCCCCGTATCTTATTGGATATCCAATAAGCCCTTGAATTATTGGATCTTTATGGATGAGATCCAATAAGAGCCCATGAGAGATTATTGGATAGAGATCCACTAATCTAAAAGGCTTGGGTAGTTGGTTGAAGATCCAATACCCAATAAGGGAAGGATCCATTAAGGTTAAGTTGATATCGAACCTCTATAAATAGGAGAGATTTAGTGGTTCATAGAGCCTTTTGCTTGTCTCTCTTATTCTCCTCCCCTCTCCACCTCAAAGTAGGCCTGGAGTTTTGAGGAGCGTCGTCACAGCCCTACTATGTGGATCACCGCTAGAGAAGAGGGCGCTTGACCTCCTTCACCATCTCCTAGAGATCTGTAGGGATTCAGGGATATATGATCTCCCTAGGTAAAATAATTTATCTTATACGCAGTTTTAAGTTTCATAGATTTTTGCGCACCAATCACGACGATGAACATAACTTTAGGAAATTAGGGATTTTGTTTTCTGTTCTTCCGTTGCGTATGTGATGTCACCCCCAAGATTTCCCAACACTATAAATACCCCACTCATTTTTGCTTGAGATATCAAGAAAAAGAGAAGAAAGGGGAAAGAAATCTTGAGAAAAAAAAGTGTGTAATCTCTCTTAAAGTGTTGAGTCTCTTCCTCCAAAGGTTTAGAAGTATTTTTAAGGGAGGAGTGAGGTCTCTTTGTAAAAGATGGATGTAAAAGTTCTCTCATAAGTCTGTAAAAAGGAGAAAGGATTGTAACAATAGTAGTTGATCTTCATCCATTGAAAAAAAGATCAGTAGTGAAAGTCAATGGCCTCGAGAGAAGAGAAATTATGAGTGGATATAGGTCGGGACATCCGAACCACTATAAATTTGGTTTGCATTTCTGTTTATATTTTTTTCTTGCAATCACTTACTGATTTAGTTGTTCACTACTTTTACTCACATTCCAAGTTAAACGTATTTCTAATATGGGTTTCATCGAATGAAAGTTTTCAAATTATAATTTTTTGAAAACACTAATTCACCCTTTCCTCTTAGTGCCTTTACTGTCCTAACAATTAGTATCAAAGCCAAGTTCTCTCAGTTGATTTAACACCCAAGAAAGATTACATGACTTTTTTCAATAATCAAGAGGGCCACTCTATTACTCATCCTCCTATGTTTAATGGGACGGACTACACATATTAAAAAACACGAATAAATTTTTTTTTACTTTTTATGGATTTTAATTTATAGAATATCATTGAATGTGGCTTTCAAAAATCCTCTAGACTAATGAATGAATGGAATGATCTAGAGAAGAAAATGTTTTCATTAAATGCTAAAGCTATGAATGCTTTATTTTATGCTTTGAAAAAAAATGAGTTTAATTATATTTTGACTTATGAAACTGCATATGATATTTGACATACACTTGAAGTTACTCATAAAGGCACAAATAGAGTTGAAAAATCTAAGATTAATCTTTTGATATATATTTTTGAATTATTTTGAATGAAGTTAAGCGAAACTATTGGTGACATGTACACCCATTTTACAGATATTGTAAATGGTTTGAAAGCTCCTAGTAAATGTTTTACTAATCTTAAACTTGTTAATAAAATTCTAAGATCCCTTCCAAAAAGTTAGAATTAAAAGATAACTGCAATATAAGAAGCAAAAGACTTGAATAATTTTTCTCTTGAAGAACTTATAGGATCATTAATGACCTATGAAATAACTTGCAAGGCACACGATGAATATGAGAACAACCTCTCAAAGAACAGAAAAAATATAACACTTAGAAAAAAATAAGACCACTCGAGCGAATGCTCAAGTGATAATGATGACAGAACTTTTCACAAGAAAATTTAAAAATTTTATAAAATAAGAATGTAAAAATAAAAATAAACGTAAAAAGAACACAATCATTTGCCATGAAAAAAGTTAGGTCACTTTAAAAATTAGTATCCATAACTGAAGAAGAAGCTGCTCGCACAAAAGAAAAAGAAAACACTTAAAGTGATTTGGGATGAATCAAGTACATCAGAAGACGAAGAGCAAACCAATGAAGACGATGTAGTGAACTATGCTTTAATGGCTCTCAACAACGAGGTATGTGACTCAATTGAAATCTCTTTACCTTACAATGAATTACTTGATACATTTCATAATTTATATGATGAATTTAAATTAATTGGTAAGAAGTATAAATTGCTAAATAAGGATCATGTTTCTCTCTCTAGTAAATTTGATAAATTAAAAAATAAATATAATAATTGCATGTTAACTCCTTGCACTAAATGTGAAGAGTTAGATTCATAAAAAAAATGTTATTATAATAAACATTAAAAAAATTTAAAATTATTAGTATATCATTAAACATAATTCTTGCTAATAAAGATCATGTACGTAGAAAGGAAGGAATCGATTTTGTGAGTAGATATGGTCAACCACATTACATGTTTTGTGAGTAACACCAAACAAAAGCCAACCACATTTATTAAATGACCCACATTACATGTTTTCCCTAAAGTTAAATGTAATTTTTGTGGTAGATATGGTCATTATGCTTATATTTGTTCATTTAAAAAGTATAGCTCTCATAAATTAGTTTGGATTCCGAAAGGAACCACAAATAACTTAATGTCAAAAGTCAAGATAGATAGATCAACCATGAGGGACCCAAAGTTAAATGGGTACCTAGAACAAACCTATCTTTCTTGTAGATATGTTTACAATCGAAAGCTAGGAGCAAAAGCTAATATTTTGATAGTGGATATTCAAGGCATATGACAAGAGATCTAACACACTTCACAAAGCTCACTAGTTGAAATAATAATAATAAAGGAAATATCATTGGAACTATAATTATTAGTAATAAATCTTTTGATTGAAGATAGTTTACTAGTTAATGGTTATATTATTGATCTTGATAATTTTTGTGATAAAACTTATTTTTTTATTTTAAACGATGATGCATGGCTTTGACATAGAAGATTATGGCATGCTAGTATAAAATCAATCATATATATTAAAACTAAAAGAGGAATTTATTTTTGTTGAAAATTTTTCTAAAGCTTATCAAGTTTTTAATAAGAGATTGATGAATCTATTTATGTTATTTTTATGAATCTCTTGAGCTAAAAAAGTAATTTTGATAATAATTTTAAATTTTATAATTTGATTTCTTCTCTCCAAAGTAACTTGATATATCTACTTCCAAAGAATTCTTACCCAATGGAAGCATATAGATGTAGGAGCTAATCATTGGAAATACATCAAAACATGTTTAAATTTGCTCTTCATTGAAAAATATTTATTCAAATGCATGAATCAAGAACTTTTACTATTTATTCTCATATGATTATTTTTTTTATTAATGAAAATATTTATTTATATGAATCATGATCTTTCACTTGATACTTGAGATTTATTATTTGATCTTCTAATATTCCTTTTTGTTATTTATTATAGAGGAGATTTATCTAAATGAATTATAATTTTTCTCTTGATTTTTTGATATTCACAACTTGAGATTTATTTATTTCATATGACTCCTTTGTGTTTATAATATGTATATCCCATCATCAAATTGATATCTCTTTATTTAAATTTATTTTTATTATTAATATCTATAATGATTAAAATATTGATGTAAAAGGAAAAGAATTACATAATTGTATCTTTCCCTTCTTTTTTATAACGACAAAAGGGGAGAGAGAGAAAAAAAATTGCCGAGCTTATAAATTTCAAGAGAAGCTAAACTTGTTAACTTGCACATCTCAAGAGAAGCAAACCTCCTAAGCTCGCACATATCAAGAGAAGCAAAAATTACTAGCTTGTAAATCTCAAGAGAAGCAAAAACTTATTAACTTGCACATCTCAAGAGAAAAAAAAGTAAAAAAATTACTAGCTTGCACATCTCGGAGAGAAGCAAAAACTTGCTAGCTTGCATACTTCAAAAAGAAGTAAAACACTTGCACTTTTCTCCTTTTTGTTGATAACAAAGAGAGAGAAGTTATGATGATTTTAATGTTTTGGACATGCATGTTATGATATACCTTGATGATTTGAAATTATGCCTAAAGTTATAATAATTTGAAATTTTGATAATTTAGAATGGTGGATGCAATGATATTTTAACTATAATGTGAAAGTCATTGTTTCGACTTGAATTCAAAGGTTATTTTTTTTCTGAATTCAAGTTTATTTCAAAATAGCATATAGATAGGGGGAGTTTAGTTAAAACTCTGTCATTAATTAGTTGTCATCATCAAAAAGGGGGAGATTATTGAATCTTAAATTTTGATGATGAAATCAATTAATGAAGTTATGATCTAATGAGCATTTGAGTGACGCGGGACTAACTTCGATCATGGAAAGACAAATCAACTAAAGCAAGAGAATCAAACGTTGGACCGAAAATCATTATGTCAGAGATTGAATATTAGGTTGGAGGATTAGTTGACGTGCTAAAAAATAGACTTTGTGCCACAAGTTCGGGCATCGTGCCAAAAGGATCGAACATTACGCCAAGAAGATCGGATATTGCAAGAGGTTAATATGTCGATAGATCAGGCAATATACTGAAGGAGAGGACAATACGTGAAGGTTCATATGAAGTGCTAGATGAACCAATGACATTCCAGACAATATAAGATTCATGTTTGTAATCGTTTGTCTCTTGATTGAAGTACTTTAGGTCTTAATTGAGTTAGTTTTGGGTATAATTATACCAACTTGATTAGAGGCCTATTGGGCCTAAATCAAGGTTGAATTGGGCCTATTTGAAAGCTAATTCGATGATCTAAAGTTGGGCCAAATAGTGGCACCATTAGGCCAAGCAGTGAGTTGGAAAGTACAAAATGTACTTTTTTAAAAATCTTGACAGTGGTACCACCAAGGTCAGCGATGGTACCACCCAGTGTCAAGAAATGGTACCATCCAGATTGGTGGTGGTGCCACCCAAACATAGTCTCCCATACTGTGTTAGGTAATGGTACCACCCAGATTGAGCGATGGTACTACCAGTGCATAGGGCGATAGGTGGTGGTATTGCTAATATCTTGAAAACCCAGATATTTAAATTTTTGGTTTCATTTTTGAAGTCATTTAGGGCCTATAAAAACTATACTCATTCTTGCTTAGGATAGCAAGTAAAAAAGAAGAAAGGGGAAAGAAATCCTGAGAAAAAAAAAATGTAATCTCTCTTAAAGTATTAAGTTTCTTCCTCTTAGGATTTAGAAGTCTTTCTAAGGAAAGAGTGAGGTCTCTTTATAAAAGAAAGGTATAAAGGTTCTCTTCTGAGTCTATAAAAAGGAGAAAGGATTATAATAAAGGTAGTTGATCTTCGTTCATTGAAAAAAATATCGATGATGAAAGTTGGTGGCCTCAAGAGAAGAGGAATCAAGATTTAGGTCGGGACGACCGAAATATTATAAATCTGGTTTGTATTTCTGTTTATTCTTTTTCTTGCAATCATTTACTAATTTAGTTACTCATGTAATTTTTTTAAAGTACTAATTCACCCCCCTCTTAGTGCCTTTACGGTCTTAACACTTCTTATATTGAATATTATATCCCCTAAAATATTTTATCTTGATTTAGGAACATTATATCATGCTCAATGAAATCACATTTTAAATGCGGCACAAGATCAATTAAGATGGATCAATTAAGTTGGTGTCATTATAATTCAATGCCAATTGAAGATAAGCATATTGTTATTTTTAATAGGGCCATAAGTATTTATGATTCTTCCTAATTTGAGTTTGATTACCATTGTTTCTATATCATATGCTACAAATTTTATTCCTTAATAAATTAAGAAGTTTAAGAGTATAATCATAGTCGATCTAAATTAATTACACTCTGGTTTAGCGCAATTGAAACGTCGTGGTTGGAATTCATGGAAATTCATTAATAAACCATGTGCGAAGGAAAATGCTTCATAAGCATTAGGTTATTACATAATTCTAAAATTTATAGTGAGAATAATATATCAATCTAATGTATTTGATTCATGTGTTCCAGGGATGATTATGCAACTTTTTGTGATGAAGAATGCGGAGTATTTGCTTTTTCGATTTTTGTTGAATTGTAAATTTGATGTAAATTGTAAATTTGATGGTGATGGACAAATATTTAAGTAAAATAACCAATGACTTCTGTAGTTGAATTATGGCCCCTGATTTGAAACTGATTTATAGCTGATTTATAATTAAATTGTTTGATTTTTTTAAATGACAAGAAGATAAATCAACAAATGAGATTTTGTGTAAAGTGACTCATCCAATAGAATCATTTGTGAAAGACTTAATTTTGCCATTGATAAGATGTTTCAACTCCATAATGAGATTGTGTAACTATAATTTTTGTCAATCTATTAAGATAATTTTAACATTGATGCTTCCTCTAAGTCATTTATGGAGAAATATCTATATAGCCAAGCTATTACTATGGAGAGTATTTCAACATCATTCTCAATGAGCAGGATGTCATCTACATACAACACCAAGAAGGTGATAGTGCTCCCACTTACCTTCCAGTACACACAAGGCTCATCTTCATCAAGGTCACCCCCATGTCATTGAACATACACCAGAATTGCGTCAACATTTACGTTAAGGTAGATGCATCTACATGCAGAAAGGTTGGCTATTGCTCCCCTA
>LVTN01001523.1:5652-17776 GCA_001649415.1 Musa itinerans
AGTGTTTAATTTTCTGAATCATTTCTCTACTTAGCTGCAAATCATTCGGTTTTCATCTCCCTACTCTTGACTACCTTTACTTGAGCTATTTTAGTTAAGTCATCCTTTGTCAAATCGAAATCTCTACACATTTACGAAATCGATTTCAAACTTATGAGTTTTAATTCGCTGCACTAATTCACCCCCCCACTTAGTGCCGCTCCGATCCTAACAGCATCATCGTGGCATAGTCTTCGAGATTATTTCAGGCGGTGGTACTACTAGTCTGAGTGGTCGTACTGCCCCTAGCAGGGTGTCAGGCAGTGATACCGCTAGTCTGGGTGATGGTACCGCCCCTAGTAGGGTGTCAGGCGGTGGTATCGCCAGACTGGGTAGTGGTACCGCCCAGTGCAGTGTCAGTGTTAGACTGACACTAGCGGTGGTACCGCTCGTACCTAGGAAACTCAGGATGAAATGTTTTTAGGCTCCAAGTTTAAATCAACTTGAGGCCTATAAATACCCCTCTCATCCCTAGTTAATAAACACAAGCACAGAGAATTTTAAAGTGAGAAAACACTGTAGAAATCACTTGAAAAATCCCTCCTTTAAATCTAACTTTAGAATTCTATTTAGAGAGGAGTGTGTGTGCTTGTAAAGGTTGACTCCTAAACCTATGAAAAGGAGAAGAGGGGTGTAAAAGGTGGTTGGTCTTCGCCTATTAAAGGAAGATCGATAGTGGATACCAATTGCCTCGACATAAGAGGAATCGGCGGAGTGGATGTAGGTCATGACTACCAAACCACTATAAAAATCTGGTTTACGTTTTATTTGTGCAATTTACTTTAACTGCAAACCTCCTTACTTGCTTTACATCCACTATACTCTTCCGTACACTTTCAATACATTTATGAACGTGTTTCAAGTTGAGATATTTACGAAACGGTTTTCGTCGGAAATGGTTTTTATCGTACGAAAGTTTTTTTGAAAACGTGATTTTACCGCTGCACTAATTCACCCCCCCTCTTAGTGCCGACCCCTTCCCTAACAAGGCACTCTTGAGATATTAGCATTGCATCAGGTGGGGGAACTCCGACAGGCACTAGTGTTGATGTCAATTGAGCTACTGGCTACAATTTAGGATGTGGCATCACTTGTTGGGTTAGTTGAGGTAAGAGCGGAATGACAACTTGCATCATACCCATTAGCGTTTGCACATGTTGGGTGAGGTTTAAGAATGGCTCAGCGGGGACGAGCAGATGACTCGGGATCACCCTTGGTTCATTGAATGAACGTAAGGATTGCATTGGTGTTTGCATCGAGGTAGATGCACCCACATGCAAAAAGGTTGGCTATTGCCTCCCTTGAATGAAAGTACTGTGGGTTAGGGGCAGGGACTCCTTGCTTGGGTATTTGTTAAGAGGGTTGGTAGGTGGATGTTCCTACGATATCATACCCTCATTTTAACACCAAAATGTTAGAAAAAAATATTGTTGACGTCTTAGTAAGCTTGACGTGATTCGAACCCAAATGCATAAGATTGTCCGAGGTGTCTCCGAGACGATAACGTCAAACTCCCAAGATACTACTTACATTAAGACCGAGATAAGGAGAGGTTTCCTAACATTAATAGTTCAAGGAAATCCTTATTTTCTATGTTTTATACCTAGTTGTAAAGGGTACGAAAGAGACTTGTGATTGTTTTTCTTATCCTAATTGGTGAGAAAAAAAATTATGATTATTTTTTTGGTCATAAATGATGAGAAAAAAAATTTATTTTCTTTTTTTTTCTTTGGCATCTGTTAGATGATAATATTTCCCTATCAACTATTAAGATGATGCAAAAGCTCTACTCAGAGAATTTTGGTCATCAACCCCGTCTCTCCGGTTCTGCTCTCGGATTCGGATTGTGAACCAATATTCCCATGGTTTGAGGTAGACAGGCGACAATGTAATAATTTGTTCTTCAGACGCAGAAACGTTAAAGCCATACGGTGCGGTGTCTACTTTCTCAACCATGCTACGAAGCATGGTCTCTTCATGCGATGTAGACCCAATTATTAGGACTGGACCACCGGGAATATAAAGTCGTGCTTTGGTGTAATCACATCGGATTCCATGTATGGAGCAAAGCCAACAGCCAATCGACTACGTCATCGCTTTATGACTTGCCCTTCCACAAACGATGAACCGAATCGTTTGTCGTCGGAGGTCAGCTCCACCCACCATCACGCCGTAATATGCTTCCCGCTTTATCCCCGGAGGAATCACCGCAATCAGTGTAACTAATCTCAGCGTACGAAGTGTGCCGATGAAGCTATCACAGCAAGAGATATGATACACTTTGCCAAGGTGAGACACTTCTCAATATGGTCTACCATATTGCAAGGATTTCTCAGAAGAAAAAAAAAAAGGAAACATCTGATTTTAGCACAAAGTTTATATTTTTCTGATCAAATGCAACTAGCAATAGCTTGAACATTTGATTTAACAATTGGAATAATTTTATTTCTGTTGAATCTGGACTTTGATGATAGTAAACCTAATTAATTATTGTGCTGCTAACGAGTACAGCCTGGATTTTTTATTTGGGTCTATCTGGGACCAAGCTATAGAACGAGATGATCAAATTAATTCACGTGATCATGCAACATTCAAACTAACGTAGGAGGCTATTCTATGCCAGTCAATCCAGTGAAAGACATCGACACCTCCTCTTTATAGACAATCATAGAACGAAACATGAGAGTAACTCTTAAGGCACCAATATAGTGAGTGCTATGGAGGAACTAAAGGTCTGCGCCAAAAAGCTTTCTCGAGACATCATCCATTGCACAACCTAAATCTGTGACAGAAACTCCTACTGCAGGAATTAAAGGTAGCAGACAATGTGCTGTCCGTGGCATGAGAAAGAAACTGGCAAGCTGACCATCACACTAGGAATGTTTCTAGTCAAAATAAAAAACGAAAATTATTCTAACCCATGTTTTCTTGTAATATCAACACTGTTGAAGACTCTCAATAATAAAACTACATACATTTTCAGTAGACGGGAGTGTGAGATGTCACACACATCAGACCTATGAAATAATCGACAAGATCAAGAGAAACAATACATATCAAGAAAAATATTCACCAAATAGAACCTTTTTTTTCTCTCTTTTTTCCATGGCACCCCAGCAATATCATGTCCACAGAATATGGAGAACAATGATATAATTATCAAGCAAGGTAGCACAAACCACGAAAATTTTTGTATGCAGAAAACACAAATATCACTTGTACGGCCTCAACTCAACTTATTAAAACATGAATCAAAAGCAGCTGTTGTCCGGATGATAAACATTCTAAATCATTATGTTAAAGAAGAAGATACAAGTTCATTCCATACCTTTGATGGCACAAAAAAAGTGATCATTTAGCACCATTTCATGACGAGAAGTTCAAATATGTATCCAAGTTGAAATCATTTAGAAAGCTATGACTGTCCAACATCTTATGACTTGTCTCATATATCCAACCTTAGAGTAATCTTCTTCATCATCATAAGCCAATGGGCACAGAATTTTACAGTCAGGTGAAAAAAGTCTATTAAATATTATAACGAATTATAATTCTATTTTTTTATCATTATTATGTCATTAAAAATATGCCTCACTTCCAATGACTAATGATTTAAAACTAAAATATAACTTATCAAATGTAACTCACAAGCCCTATAATGTCTACCAAGAATGGGACAAAACTAGAGAGCTTCGTACAAAAGTCACTTCAACAAAGTTCATGGCAAGCTATTTATGAACATTCTTATGACAGTCAAACATGAGTTAAGCTTGACCTGAGCTCTACCAGAACCAACCCTGAGATTCTCAGGCTTTTGTCCAGGCAAGCACAGTGGAAACCTTAATCCAAAGAAAACTAAAATTCAGGACATCTAATCTATAACAGAAACACAAACCAAGAATAGGTTTAATGCAGAGAAGCTAGAATCACCAGCCCCTCACTTATTTTAATATTATGAATTTGCTCCTGTTGTTTCTACTTTAAATATTCTCTCCTTAGCTAACTTATAAAGATAGGAAACTAAATATTAACATATCCAAACATGAGAGTACTTTTATGCAGGGTTGTTAAGGGGCATCAAAGTGCTCAACAAGGTGCCCGGGTGAGGCAAGGTAATACCCTGTCACGAACGATTGTCACAAATGGTCTTCATGCACCCGCAACACTTTCGTCTACGAACCGTTTGTTGCTTTTGTTTGCTTGTACATATGTTTTGCAATACGTTTTGCCTTGTTTTTGCTTAAAAACTGAAAACAAAAACAATTTGCAGGGCTGCAGAGCGACTGCTCACTAGATTGGGCAAAACTACCTCAGCATGGCCCAGTTTTCGCTTGCCATAGCCTGTTTTCTACAGGCAACGGTGCAATGCAAAATATCAACCATCTCAACACCATAGTACCACCCAGGTGGCATAGGGTTGGATGAGGGTTTAGGGCAGTATTGGGTGTTGATTGGATTCACAAGTTCACACATAAAGCCTACGAGAACTTGCCAACGTGCCCGACACCTAGTGAGCAATTGTTTATAGACTTGCGACTATTCGTTTGCCTTCTAAAGTCCTTGTTTTCTCCTTTCTTTTTTTTCTCTTACACACCAAGTGTTTGCTGAATTGCTTGTAAAGCTACCCTCTTTGCGAAATGTCAAGACTTGTTCATCGCTCGTTTTTAAAACTAATCAATTTGCTTTTTTTACAAGTCAGTCGAGACTTAAGCAAGATTGCAACTAGACTGACCCTTTGCGAATGAACAATGCAAGGGTGCCTCACAACTTAGGCAATTCCAACTAAGTCCGTGACATTGTGGTATCAGAGCGGGCAAGCAGTTCGAGCAAACAGCAAAAGTTCGCAATCTCGCCATGGCGAAGCACCATGGTGAATCAAGCAAGACAAGGCAAGCCGAACTATTGCCCCAAGCAACTGCAGGTGGGCTGCACGTGCAAACTCGCTCTCAAGTTATTGGAGACACTCAAGAAGAGAGCGCCAGTGAAAATGGCGAGCGAGAAGTTGGTTGTTCTCCCCAGGCAAAAGAAGCGCAATCCAGAGCGTCAACCGGAAAGAGAAGCCATAAGGAGAGGTTTACAACTGTGGAAACCTGCCTTAATGTTCTCAAAGCAAGTCTAAAGGAACTCTACCAAGGCCAACGAAGGCTTCTTAGCGTAGAGAACTTGCAAGAGGAGGCGGAATCTCAGATCGACAAGGTCAAGTCCCGAGTAGATCGATTGACAAAGGACACCAAAAACTCCGTGCAACACCTACAAGAAGTCATGTCATATCTCACATCCAAGATTATGTTGCTCACGAGAGCTCTTAACGTAGGAGGGAGCAACACCCACGTTGCTCCGCCACATAACTTGAGAGCACCCAAACCACATTGCTATAAGGGTGCTAGGGATGCGAAGGAGCTTGAGAATTTTCTGTTCAATATTGAACAGTACTTCTGAGCTACGAAGCCCGATTCTAAAAAAACCAATGTTTCGATAGCAACCATATATCTAAATAAGGACGCAAAACTTTGGTGACAAACACATTGGAAAGAGATCTAACAAAGTTGGTGTTGAGTGGACACATAGGAGGACTCGAAGCGAGAGTTACGAACTTAGTTCCTACCGAAGAACATTGAATTCGTCACAAGAAGCTGAGACAACTCCGCTAAAGCACTTTCATTCAAAACTACATAAAGTAGTTTTCAGCACTGATGTTGGACATACAAGACATGTCCAAGAAGAACAAGTTGTTCAGCTTCCTCGATGGCTTGAGCCGTGGGCACAACAAGAAATGTATCGAATGAATGTCATCGATTTGGTCGGGGCAATCGTAGCTGCAGAAAGGCTCACCGACTTTGTTTCCTCAGAGGACTCGAGGAAGAAGAAACAATCTTCGAAAAATCGCCCATCTATGTATTCCTAAGAGAAGGAGTCTGCAATCGAGCAAAAGAAAGAGTTCCCACAAAGGGTCAAGTTCAAAAGGCAAGGCCCCAAAACTTACGAATGCTTTTTGTGCGAAGGATCGCACATGGTGAGGGAGTGCCCACAAAAGCAAGCACTCAATGCGTTGATAGCATCAATCCATCCCTCAGATTAGATAAGGGCAAGATCGTTGCTCTTAGTTCGAGTAGTTCAGAATCCAATAACGACGATGAGGAGTTGTAAGGACCCCGGATGAGAGCAATGCGTTTGTTGAACACATTACAGAGTCAAGTGGGGGAGAATATGAAGACAAAGCAACAGAAAGCAAGGAGCAACGAGCTGATGTATATGGACATCAAGCTAAATTGCTGAGCAACCCATGCGATAAACACGAGCGCTCCCACAATTTCATTACCGACTAAGAAGCAAGGCGACTTGGGCTAAACCTAGAGAAGAGCCCAAGTCGAATGAAAGCTGTGAACTCAGAGGCTAAGTAGATCTCCGAGTTGGCAAAGGAGGTCCCTATCAAAATCGAGACGTGAAACGAAAGCACAAACATGATGGTGATGCCATTGGATGACTTCCAAGAGATCCTCAGAATGGAGTTCATGCATGCAACGAAGTTGGTGCCAATGTCTTTCCTAAACTCCCTATGCCTAATAGAATACGATGACCCCTACGTGGTTTTAGTTTCTCGAGGAGGAAACAAGGACCCATAACAAATATCAACTTGACAACTAAAGATTGAGGTGAGAAAAGGCGAACAAGGGATTAGCGCATAACTATGAAGGGCCCTTCTCAATTATCAACAGGGTAGGCAATATCTTATACAAGTTACAACTGTCGACATGATTCAAAATTCACAATGTCTTTCACACGAGCAACTTAAAAGTCTACCACTCAAATCCACAAGATGCTTCCCGAAGTATCCTAACTCAGCTGCTCCCCTCCAAAGCCTCCTACAAAAAGCTAGTTGAAGCCATTTTAGCGGATTACAAGACAAAACTACCTAATGAAGCGAAGCAGATCGAGTACTTGGTGAAGTGGCGAAAGCTTCCAAGGACAGAAATCAGTTGGGAGCTAGAAGATGCCCTGTGAAATGAAGAAGCTATCATCAAAGCCTACTAGCAAGCGCTAGGGAGTTGATAGTTTAAGTGGGTGAGACTGTCACAAACGGTCATCACGCACCCACAACACCTTCGTCTATGAATCATTCATTGCTTTTGTTTGCTTGTACATAAGTTTGACAACGTCTTTTGACTTTTTTTTATGTATTTTTGCTTGAAAACTGTGAGCAGGAACAATTTGTAGAGCTACAGAACGACCGCTCACTAGAATAGATAAAATTATCCTAGAATGGCCCAATATTTGCATGTCATAGCCTGTTTTATGAAGACAGCAATGGGGTGTGAAATGTCAATCATTTTAGCACCCTAGAACAACCCGGGTGGCACGGAGCTAGATGGGAGTTTGGGGTAGTGTTGAGCACCGATTGGATTCACAAGTTCGCACGTAAAGCCTACGAGAACTTGCCAACACACCCAACACTCGGGGAGAGCAATCGTTTGTGAACTTGTGACCGTTCATTTGCTTTCTAAAGTCATTATTTTCTCCTTCATTTCTTTTTTCTCTTACACACCAAGTGTTTACTGAGTTGATTGTAAGCTGCCCTCTTTGTGAGACGTCAGGACTTGTCTGCTGCTCGTTTTTTGAAACTAATCAATTTACTCTTTTACAGATCCTTCGAGACTTGAACGAGGTTGCAACTAGGATGACCCTTTGCGGGCAGATAACGCAAGGGTGTCTCATGATTTAGGTAATTCCAGTTAAGTGCGTGATAGCCCAAGTGCCTCAAAATGAGTTGAGCCAACGAATTTAAGCGAGTGCAGCTTCGGCACACACCTGAGTTAAATGAGGCTTGGTTTGTAGCCAAGCTCAACAGTTTTAGCTTTAGTTGGTTCAATCAAACCAACTAAACCCTTTCCTACACTACCCCACCCGATCCCTTTTTGTGAGGAAAAGCCTATGTCACCGCCATACGCCACCAACCGCAGCCCTCCTTAGCTAACTACAGAGCGGACCACCCACCGCCACATGAATGTTGCCCACGAGAGAAGAAAATTGTAAGCTGCCCACTGATTAATTCTTCTCGCCCAATGGCCCTGCTTCCTCCACCAACTACTAACTGGACCTTCGCCACCAAAGCGTCTTCTGCCACCCACTGAAGCATTTGCTCTCAGGACACTTTCCTTCACCTTTCGTTTCACTCGCTTGTCCATACTATAAGTTTTCTGCCACCATCTTCTTCATCTCCTCCGCTTTCTCATGTGGAAATCCCTATGTAACACTCTTAGCAATCCCTTTCTTGTTTGTTGTAGTTTTGATTCTTTTCTCCCTTTCTTGTTTGTTGTTGTTTTGATTCTTCCTTTCATGCTTTTTCTTTGCTGTATGCTGTATGCTTTCTTGTTTAAACTTTTGGAACCACACACATTGAGATAATTTTTTGTTAAAATAGAACTTAGATATAAACATTTCCTGCAAGTAACCTCAGCTGCTATTTTGATCTAAAACACCACCTGTTCGATTGGTGAGTCCCTAACATCACCTTGCTATTTTGATATAAAACATCACCCTATGAAATAATTATTGTTTATAATTCTTATATTGGTGAGAACCTAGCACCTCGGGCGTTTGGGTACCTTTGCTCTTTTATGCCTACCATCTAGTGCCTTAGATAACGCTGCTTTTATGGAAGACATCCTGTAGTGGACCTACCGTTTGTCTCATACCCCTAACCAATTACCAATATAACATTACAAGCTCTAGTTCCATGAAAAAAAAGGACCAATTTATGTTGAATCCAGTCTGCAACAAAGATTGAAGATACTGATATTAACTAATTTTATAATTCAACAACAACATAATGCTGCATAGTTGTTTTTCAAACTAATCCAAGTACTTATATTGATCTTCCAAGAGAACAATGTTTGATCCATCCCACTTTGTCAGCAACTGACAGTTTTAGAACTTCATGTTCTTATTATGAGATAATCGCTTCCCATGATTTTATTTACTAAAATTACACCATGATATAGCCTAAAAAATTAAAATAAATGGCTGAATCATGTCATAATTAAATATGAATCAGGGCATATACCGCCAACGATGTCAAGTAACAGCCACATTCTCTATAGTTGCCACTAAAAGCAGCAATGGTACAAACATATGACATACTACCTCAATTCACATATAAGGTCATACCAATCAAGGAATGAAATTTTATAGATATTTGTTCGCATCGACCAGTATCTATCTACCAGTCCAACCTCGAACCGATGCAAAACTGATACCACGCAATACCCGTTCTTACTGGACTCTTAAGCCAATAAAACTGGTCCAGCCAAGATACATACAGATGTAAATTAGTTCCATGCAAATCCGATATAGATTGCATAAATTCAGGTTAAAATTCAGGTGTCTTTAGACTAGATCAAAGTAGATTCAGCCTAAATCAGCATATCAATCATGACGTAAAACATCTTAGCATTCAACCATAACCACCTCATGAGGTACCAAATCATTCACTTTTGGAATAAACAGGAACCTCTACTAATAAGGTGACATATTGGCATATAATTACATTTATGTTGTTAATATACATATGTTTATGTACAAATTTTGTGTTTTAGAAGAAATACTTACGTACGTTTTGATGGTAAATCATCCAATAACTCATCTTGAAAAAAAATTCAATAACAAAGGTGAAAGAAAAGCAGTTAGACAAGCAATCAGACAATCATTTCCATATCAAACCGAGATTAAAAACCTTATTACCAATTAGGAATACTCAAAAAATAAACAAACAGAAGTGAATAGGCATGCAAGAATCACAATGCTGAACAACACGACCATTAAAAGAGAGCCAAAAGTCAAAGCTAGAAACATGATGACCATACAACACAAACTAGTATCCCTTACCAACCAACTCGATCAATTTCACAATATTTCCATCCCCAAGTGAAGCATCATTATATCATACAATTTGTAGCCCAAGAGTCTAGCTAATGACAGGCAACGCACTTCAGTCAGTTGCCAGCAACGGAACCCTAAACTCCTGCAGCACTGTAATCTTATAGAAAAGTCACACCTTTTCAAGCAACTACTTATCTTTGGAGGTGGAGATGCCGTACTTCTCCTGCAACCGGGTGATCTCGTCCTCCTTCTTCTTCTGATCGACCTTCTTGGCCATCTTGGCTTGCTGGTAATAGAGAACGATGAGGTAGCGGTTGGCGACGTTGAACCCGGAGAGGTGGTCGACGGCGGTCTTGGCGTCGTAGATGTCCTCGTAGACGACGAAGGCAGTGCCGCGGGTATCCTTGTTGGTGCCAATGCGGATCTGGCGAATGGCGCCGTACTTGCCGAAGATGTCGTACATCTCCTCGCTGGAGATGTTGAATGGGAGGTTGCGCACGTAGAGCACCCGATTCACCTCTGGTGGAAGGCGGGTGTTGGCCTTACGAAGGCTAATCGTCGCCATGGTCAATCGATTCGTAGGGTTAGGGTTAGCGATTCCAAGGCGAGAACGAAAGAAAGCACCAACTATAACAT
Organism: Musa itinerans; assembly: GCA_001649415.1. Lineage (NCBI taxonomy): Eukaryota > Viridiplantae > Streptophyta > Magnoliopsida > Zingiberales > Musaceae > Musa > Musa itinerans. The sequence continues at coordinate 16,204 of LVTN01001523.1, forward strand.
TGAAGGTTATTCACGCCCCTTATTTAATTCACTGATAACTCTTTTAAAAACAATAAAATATGATTTTATTATTTTATTATTTATAATCCTTCTAATACCGATTTATTTATTTTTCTTTCTCATAAAACCTCTGGTTTCGCACCCCCTCCTTGCCGATGCCGTCACCGCTTGCCGTCGACAATGCTCACCGTCGACGTCGTTGCCTACCGATGCCCCTCGTTGCCACCACCACTTCCACCTTCGAGGAGAAAGAAGAATAAGAGGATCTTTATGTTTATTTGTATAGAAATAATTTAAATTTAAAAAAAATTATAAAATAAAATTATAAATAATAAAGAGGAGTTATAAATAATAATCTCCTATATGTTTGGGGAATCACTGTAGGATGTCCAAAATGCCCTAGACAAAAGCTTCATTTTATTATTTACGAGAAGTTTACTATTTAAAATTCTTTTTTATGACAATGCCTTTTATTGTTAATCCTTTAAAAATAAAAAATATTATTTTATTATTTACAACCTAGTATTATCAATATTATCTTCTTTTTTTTCTCCACGATCCTTTATTTCATTGTCGCTACCGATGTCGCTCCATGTCGACACAATCATTGTTGAACTTGCTCGCCATCCATCTGATAAGACCCTAAAGTCTTATCGTAAAAAAAAGAAGAAGAGAAAGGGATGATCACTTCGAGGGGATCGGCCCTCCTTGATCGCTTCGAGGGGATCGGCCTCTTAGGGTTTATCAAAAGACAGAATAATATTTTTCATTGACATCGAAAAGAAGTCGTTACATCGCTATTTATAGAGTTCTGACTTTAGCTAAACTAAATAGACTTAATAAATACGTAGAAAATAAAAGGATCCTAACAATCCCGCCTCCTTCAATTCAGCCTTGTCCTCAAGGCTGAGCAACGTCAAATTCTAAAAACTTCTCCATAAGCATGTTGTAGGACTCCCAAGTGGCATCTTCCTTTGGTAAGTTAGTCCATTGCACCAGCACTTCAGTTACAGGATGTCTATGGTACATTATAATTCGTCGATCAAGTATGGCTTGTGGTTGAGCTTAAACTTCCCCAGTGGTAGAAGTGTCCGGCAAATGACACTGTACTATTGCATCGTCACCCAATTTCCTTTTTTTGGCATGCAACATGAAAGACTAGATGTATTTTAGAGCTAGCAAGCAAATCCAAGTGGTAGGCAACTAGCCCAATGCGTTCTAATACCTTATAAGGCCCAAAAAACCAAGGAGATAGCTTCATGGAAGACCGGACCTTTATGGAAGTTTGCTTGTAGGGTTGAAAACGAAGGAAAACCCAATCACCCACAGTAAATTCTCGTTCACTTCAGTGTTTATCAACTTGTTGTTTCATTCTTGCTTGTGCGGCTGTGAGGTTATCCTTTAAAAGCTGAGTAATCTTATTTCTATCCATCAATTTCTTGTCCACTTGATCAACTTTAGAAGAACCGGGTACATACTTTGTAATTGTAGGTGGGGGTTGACCATAAACTTCTTCAAATGGAGTCATTTTAATAGAAGAATGATAAGAGGTATTATACCACCACTCTGCCCA
>LVTN01001523.1:19963-52388 GCA_001649415.1 Musa itinerans
TGGTAAGCTAATCGGGCTGCAACTTTCCTATCCATGAAATTATTAGTGCTACCCGTATCAATCAAAACCGTGACAGACTGGTGTTTCAGAGTTCCCCCAATTTTCATAGTTTGTGGATTAGAGTAGCCAGCCAATGCATGCACTGTATGTGTGACAGCTTCAACATCATCATCAGTTTCCACTTCTTCATGATCGGAATCCGATACTTCTACTTCCGGTTCCTCCTCGATCGGTTCAATCATCAAAAGTCTTCCTTGTTTGCATCGATGCTCCTTACTCCACTTTTCATCGTAATGCCAACACAAACCCTTCGCTAACCTTTCTTTGAGTTCTTCTCGAGTTAGTATGCTAGTGTTATGGTTTCGACTAGGAGTAGATGAGGTAGGTTGCCTGCTAATCACCTGTTTATTGGCACCTCTATTTCAACGATATTCCACATTGATTTTTTCTTCATGTAGGCGTGCAAATGAAATCGCAGCCATCATAGTGCGGGGTTGACGAGCCTTAACCTCGCATCGGATCTCGGGAATAAGTCCTTCAATAAATGTACCCAGAAGTTGTCGTTCTGACCAATCTCTAGCTTAGTTGGTCAATCTTTTAAATTTACTCTGATATTCTTACATTGTAGAAGTCTGACGAATTTTGACGAGTTTGCCATCAACATTCTTATATTCGGATGGGCCAAAGTGAACAAGAAGCCCTCTTTTAAATTGCTCCCACGAAGAAACTCCATGGCAAGTTTTGTACCAATCATACCACTGGATTGCATCTCCATCGAGCTGGATTGAGGCCACTTCTACCTTGGATTCTTCCGGGGTTTTGTGAAAACGAAAGAATTTTTCCGCCCTAGAGATCCAACTGGTTGGATCCCCATCTTCCCATCATGGAAATTCTACCATAATGCGTGGATAGTGTGTGTCACTATCCTGGGGCCCTTTTCCTGTATCTCTTGATCTGTTCAACGCATAACTTGAGCTCCCATCTTATTGAAACCCGCTAAAGTGTTCCAACAAACTCTTTTTGAAATCATGAAGAGTTTCTTATAGCCGATTTTCAATTCTGGTTTCCAACGTTTTCATTTGTGCCTTCACTGAGTTATCGACAGCCATTGCGTACGATTGCAAGTCAGTAATCCCCTATTCTTGTTTCTGATGTTAGTCAAGGGCATCTGCACAGTGGCTGGGCAATAGCAACGACGGTGGCGGCAGCCGGCGTTCGCAGCAGCGAGGGAACCCACGCGACTGTGGCGCGGCTGAAAACAAGGGCAGCAAGGTGAGTTGCCTGTGCTCTGTTTCGGTTACAGAGGATGCAGAGCAAGGTGGAGCGGCGGTTGGGAGGCGAGCGGCGGTCGTCGCACGGTGGCCCGCAGCGGTGATGGGTCAGCTGGGCGGCGACGGCGCCCGAGGGGAAGAGGAGTGCTGGAGAGGCGCGGCTGGTGGAGGCGCGGCTGGAAACAAGGGCAGCAGCGGTGAGTTGCCCTGTTTCGGTCGCCGTGAGGAGGGGGGCAACCGGCGGCTGCGGCTGCGACCCGGGGGGGGCACGGTGGCAGGGAAGTTAGGGCAGCGTCGCCGATAGTATCAACGACAAAGGTGTGGTCCGCTGGCAGGGAGACGGCGCCCGAGATCCTTCTCGCTCGAGCGAGATGGGGAAGCGAGGAGGAGAGGTCGCTGGCTGGGGGGGCAGCGGCGGCGTTGGTCGATCGGCCGGGAAGCAGCGCCGGCGGTGGAAAGGAGGCAGCAAGGGTCGCTGTAGGGCGCGGCCTGCCGGAGAGCAGGGGCGGCGGTGGGGAAGAAGGGAAGCAGGGAACCCCTCTCGGTGGCCGCCGGGGTAACAACCTCATCTTTCCTTTTTTTTTTTTTTTTTTTTGGTTACGTTGCATCGCTTCGAGAAAGAAGAGAAAGGGATGATCACTTCGAGGGGATCGGCCTCCTTGATCGCTTCGAGGGAGATCGACCTCTTAGGGTTTGTCAAAAGACATAATAGTATTTTTCATTGACATCGAAAAGAAATCGTTACATCGCTATTTATAGAGTTTCGACTTTAGCTAAACTAAATCGACTTAATAAATACGCAGAAAATAAAAGGAAGGAAAATAAAATGATCCTAACACCATCCGACACCTCTTCGCTCGTTATCAATGCCTGCACATGACCCCTCGACGTTGTGTACGTTGTATAGTTGGAGGTGACGTTGCTCGTTGCCTCTTCACTCACTATCGTCGCTGATCATCGTCACCATTAATGCCACTTGTAGCCAATGTTACTTGCTACCACCTCACCATAGATCCTCCTATGCACAACAAGAACCATCACTACGACTTTGTTCCTCAACCATAGTATGCTCTTATTCTTCTTTCTCAAAGGTTGATTTAGCAGCTTCGATAACTTCTATGGTTAGTCTTTATATTGTAGGTTGAGATGGATCCTTATAGACGAAGGGAGAGCTTCACTCCTGAGTTCTAGGGATGACTCCATCTTAGTTGTGGATCTAATTAGCTTCATCAAACTCGATAGTGATGTTTTTGGTCAATACTTTTATAGCAAGATAAAAGTAGATAAGGAGGAGAAAGAAGATTACGATGATATTTACATTAATTTATAAAGAATAGTTTAAAATATTAAAATTTTTAAAATAAGATTATAAATAGTAAAAAGAGATTACAAATAGTAATCTCACTTTATAATCTTATTTTAAATTTTTTTAATATTCCTAAGATACCTTCTATAAATAGACATAAATACAATCAACTTATTACGTAATTCTAATAAACTTTTAGAATTCCTTTCATAGTAATAAAGGAAAATATGTATATGATTGATAATTAAGGAATTATATTAGTAAAATTATATTTTATTATTATTTTACGTGATTGTTAAGAGCAAGGGTTGCCAATATTAAAAAGGGATTGCCGATGACAAGGGAATTGCTATTAGCAACGTCTTACTATGTACAACCATCTAAAATAATAATAAAAATATAATTTTACTTAAAAACAACCTTAGTTACCATTAATTCATATAACTCATTTCATCCATCAATCAATGATTCACATGAACATCAATCAATGTTGGAACCTTACCTATCCTTCGATCATCTCTGGTGATTATGAGAGGAGAAGAAGAAGAATAAGAAAGAGGAAACGAAGAGGAAACAAATGATGGTTGTATGAAAGGAGTTGGAATAATGTTGGAATTGACTAATGAGTTGAGGAAATCTGCATCTATTTATACAGGAGCATTTTAAGAATATTAATTTTTTTTAAAATGAGATTATAAATAGCTAAAAGGAGTCAAAATCTCCTTTGTTAAATCTCTTGGTTCTTTTTGCTGTGTGATGTCGAAAATACCCTCAACAAAAGCTTTATTTCATCCGTAAATAGTCTATTACTGTACGAGTTTTTATTAATCTGTTTAACAGTAATTTTCTTGGTTTATTATGGTAAGCTAAAGATAAAAACTTCTAATATGTGGTATCAAGCAGGGTTTGAATTTATATTTCATAAATAATTAATATCACATATCACTCGCTAGAAGAGAGATCGTAATCTTTAACGTGATCTTAACGTCACATGAATCTTCATTATAATTATTATTAAATTGATATATTTAATATATTTTGTAATTATAATTTACAAAATTACTCAATATTGTCCAAGAATATTGATCATTTTAATTGCATAATATTATCATATTGGTTAGAGAATAATTATTAAAGATATGTATGAAAACGTTACTACTAGTATTACAACTGTTGGGAGTGTTTCTAGTGACTTTTCTATTAGCATAGGATTTATATTAAGGATTCATATTAAGTCTCTATTTTTTCATATTAATAATGGATAAACTTACTAGTTACTTACATGATAGACCTTCTTGATGTATATTATTTGCTGATGAAATTATCTTAGTTGATGAGAGCTTAAGTAATATTAATTATAAACGTGGGCTATAGAGATAAATCTTAGAAACCCAATATCTCAATTTAAGTATGACTAAAACTAAATATATAAATATTTATAGATAAAAGAATATAGTTAAAACTAAATATATAAATATTTTAATGATTCTAAAAATAGATACGAGAATATAGTTAAATTGGATGAACAAAAAATCCTTTTAAATAAAAACTTTAGTTATCTTGGGTTAATTATTCAAAAAGATGAAGATATCGATGAAAATATTTATAGAGTAAAAACAAAAGGGTAGCGAGGGGTGTCAAGAGTTTTGTGTGATTATCGGATACCTTTGAGATAAAAAAACATTATAAGATAGTTATGAGATTAATAATGTTTTATGGATTCCAGTATTACACGGTTAAAAAACAACATATACAAAAAAATTATATTGTTGAGATGAGAATATTGATATTGATGTTTAAAGTTATTAAAAAAAATAAAAAAAAATATCTTTATTCGTAAACAACTATGTATCATCTCGATTAAGGATAAGATGAGAAAAAAATATTTAAGATGATATGAGTATGTACTTAGAAGATCTCTAGATGCAGTAACTAGAAAAGATGAAATGATTAATATTAATGATATGAAGAGAGGTAGAGAAAGAACTAAAAAGACCTTGATATAAATTATAAATAAAAATTTAAGTATTATGATGTTTTATAAATCTCAATAACAATAAAAGATCCATACTGATTCCAAATAGTTAAAACTTATGACTTTGTTGTTATTATTATTGTTTAGAAAATAATTATATCTACTAGAAACTATAATAGCTAGAGATTATGTATCAATGCTTTTCAAGAGACTAACTAATCACTGAAAAGAAATTTTAAATGGCTGATTAGTAATAACTAAAGTAACCTAATATTAAGACATTACGATTTGTTAATTGATATTGTAGAAATAGTAATAACCCAAAAGTATCTTACTATTTCTTTAATCATGATATGAAACCTCTTAAACCTAAAGATAAACATATATATAGTCTTTATTAGTGGGAAAATGAATTAGATTGGAGTCCCGTATCAAGTGAATAAATAGAATATCACAATCTCAACTCACAGGTAGGATGTGATGATTGACTTGAGGTATGTAGACATAAATGAGACTATGAAGCCTACAAATCTATTTGAGAATTAAAGGAAGTGCAACAAAGTCCTTGATTGCTAAAAATATAAATTAAGATCATGTCTCATCTGCCAGTCTAATTTAGATGAAATGATATTTGATAAAAAAAAAATTTAAGATGATATTAGAGTGAAAAGATTCCGAGGTCAAATCTTTTCCATGTCATACTTAAAAAAAAATAATCCTCAATTAATTTCCACATACTGCATTTGAACTATATGTCATCTACATTTCAGAGGAGTGTTAAAAATATAAATTAAGACCATATCTCATTACATGCTCAAGTTTTTAGATAAATGACATTATCAAAAAATTAAGACTAATCTGCATAAATCTCTCCACTCCATTGACCTAATTACTTTGACATCCCTGTACTAAAGGGAACACCTGAAGGAATCTTCAAACAATCTCCACAACTCATCTCCTGTACAACCGACAATGATTGAAGTGTCGTTTGTCTCCACAACTTATCTCACATCTGAAAAGAATAATCTTTTCAGGGCCAACACATAATGAAAATATTGTTTTGAACATATTTCCCAACCATCATGCAGATGTTCTTTGTCCAATCATAAAACAAATGTTGTGTTTCACACTAGAGTTATTTGGACATGGCATGAGTTAAATAGGTAGCAGCTAACATCTCACCTAGCTGAACTTGAGCTGAAGTGGTGAGGTGCAGATGGTCAGCTTCAAGTTGCAATCCTTTGGCATCAACAGATGCAACACTGGGAAGACATATATCCTTCTGAGCCTTCCTCACTATCTCTGTGAAGTTTCCTTCGCCAGATGCGATAGCAACCTATAAAGACATGTAATGTTTAGCTTCCATAAAATAGCCAGAGGTTTACTAATGATCAGTGTAGCATCTCCTGCTAATAGGGATTCAATGCAAACAATGTTTTGTGACTTTTCATTGGTTGCATTTCCATAAAAATAATAATAATAATAATAATGCTCACTTGCTTTGTCCAAACACTGACCTTCAATTCAGAAAATACTTGGAGGCTAATCAAAATCTAACCTTCAACGTTTGCTTTGCTCAAAATCTAACCTTTAATTCATAGAGATGTCACTCTGTGCCAAACTCCAACACCAAGACATCAATAGAAGAACTTACCATAGATCAGAGAAACACAAATTTCATTTTGATACAAATCAAAGGTCACAATCGAATTTCATACAAACACTTGGAGAAGTTGGTAGATGTTCATTATAACACCTGTCTGAGACTGCACTACCTAGAGTTAGACAAAGAAGGTTGAGCCTTATATATTTGATTTCGAGTTCAATCACGATGACTGAAACCCGAAACTAGATTGATACACATAATAGAAATTCAGGGTGATCACTTTCTGGATGAGCCAAAAGATCCATCGCATATATCTTGATTCATTTCAAAGGAAACAAAGGAAGAAGATAAACAGGATGCTGACTGTTTGAGATCTGTACAGAGTTGGACTGCATAGAGTCAATTTTTATTAGGCCATGGCATAACTCGGTAGTCTCGCCCATATGTCCACTAAGACAAGAGAAAGGTGGCTCATCATTATGTTAACACATAATATTTTACATATACACAATTGTGTTAACAATCAGAAGGACAAGGGGAAGACAATAGATGTTTTCGAGCAGAGGAGAGAGTGGTTATATGATGCCGAATCAAATAGGAGCTCCTCTTGTCGAAGCCTTATGAACAATATGGATCTAACGGTCAGCAACATCATGGCAATAGTTGATCCTTCTCGAAATCTAATATTTCGTATGACTCACAACACCAGTATGGTTATGACAATAATATTTTTATTACACTACAACAGATGCAACTGTACTTGCCATGTAGCCTTCTACCACATGGGTAATTAATGACTATATGACAATGACTACTACTACTTCCTCTCATCTTCATAAATCACAGGAGAAGTTCTATGCATGTTATTTTCAAAATTGTAATCTTGATCTAAGATCAAGTCACATTGAGAATCTGAAACCATCTCTATGATCACTTTTAAGCTAGTAGACTCCTTATTAGCTATGACATTTAATTTTCACTTGCTTGTCATACATATCTCATGTGTCATGTTTAGAACTTCTACATAATTTTATACATGTTCTCTTCACATATGTGATGCAATACATGTTAAAAATTTTAGGTTTAGGTTTTAGGTTCATTATTTAATGTAAATTTACCCAAATTTATATTCCTCATTAATTATTTAAACAAATTTTAGGTTTAGGTTTTAATTGGTTCAACACATACTATTTACGTTTAACAGCTAGTAATATTGTGAGTTTAGGGATGAGAAATATTTATGTAGCCGACCCTAAATAATTGGTTATTGTGGTTTGTTATTTATTTGATTTGGCATCTCAATAATTGATTTTATGTAACATACTCCAAATATTTAGAATAGCATAATTCTATAAAACTTAGACCAACTAGTCAACTTATTCAGTGAAAACAAAAAAGGTAGATATTATTAATTTTCGATATATTCTCAACAAAAAAAATATTAAGTAATTTGTCCTATAAGGATAATTACTCATTCCATCGTATGATGCCAATGACCGCATTGACGGAGTGTTTTCTAAGTGTAATATGCTAGCCTGAATTGTCAACCGTTGAGATGAAAATGAACGGCGAGATGGCCATGGAACGCACCTGAATCAGGAGAAGCCCCGGCATCTCGAGATCCGACCGGAGATGCAGTATCAGCCTCTCCATCCGTGCCCCGTACGCCTCCGCGTCCTCGCGGGACACCGTATCGCTCTCCCCCTGGTACCACAGCAACGCTCCCAGCTTCCCCGCCGCCGCCCTCGCCCGCCGCACCAAGCCATCGTACAGCTCCGTGCCCCGCGCCCACTCCTCTATCCTGGTCCCGCCGACCGCGCACGGCACCAGACCGATCACCGGCGGCGGCCTCGCTGCCCAGAACACGGAGGAGAGGATCGCGTGGGCGAAGGCCATGCCGGGGCCCACGCCGCAGGTCTTGTTGACGTCGACGTCGGCGTGGAGGGGCTCTCGAGCCACCTCCCAGCGGAGGCGCGCGCTCAGGCGCAGGATGGAGGGGCTCGGGCGACACTGCGGCGGCACGGCCCCGTCCCATAGGTCGCCTGAGACGCCGCCCCGCCCGGCCATGTTGCTCTGCCCCGCGAGCACGAAGACGAGCTTCTTGGGCGTCCGACCGGGGCAGGAGGTCGCGTGATGGAGGTCGCATTGGGCCGATGGGGCGGCGAGCACGAGGCGGAGCAGCGCCAGCAGCAGTGAGACAGCGAGTGGAGGCATGTTTGTCTTTCTTTTCTTTTCTTTTCTGGTCAGCAATTTAGTCTCCCTATATGCATATATGCATAAGGAAATGGGAATACTGAAGACAGGTAAAAGGCGAATCTTCAACTTGTCAAAGTGTCATGCTAAAATTAGGTTTGATATTTTAATTTGGACGATATGAGGGTAAAGAAAGTTAGAAGTTTGAAAAGTTTTCAAAAAAAGTTTCTTTTATGAAATGATCATTCTAGGTCACGTGCTTTTGTCTCGTCGATCACTCGCCTCTGTCATGCTTAATGCCCTACTCACTCAATGACAGAGACGACCAATCACGAAACGAAGGAGGGCAATCAGGTTTGTGGGTGGTAGTAGCCTTCCCTCACACGAGGGCTATAAGCGATGGTGAGTCTGACAAAGACATGACAGAATTGAAAAAAAAAAAATTAATTTACTAGAGGTAAAATTATTTTTTTATGTGACTAGGATATCCTCTAAAAATTTTTATGCATTCTCAAACTTAAAGAGTTTTTTTTTTCAAATTCACCCATTTTTTTTTATTATAAGTATCAATTAAAAAAATTACTATATATATATTATAATTGATATATAAGTCTTCCTATTTCATTACATTTTTTTCTTAAACCAATAAAAAGACTGACTTAAAATTTTATTTACATGTATGAGTTAATTTTTATTAAGATTTGTGTTTATTTATCCCAGTTATAATGTTTTTCAATAGTCTTATAATGTTTTTGTGAATGTAAGACTGTTAACATATTAAAAAATACTGCACCTAATATAAAACTTTATTTATTTGGTTATTATTGTTCCTAAGCCAGTAAAGATACCAATTTGATGTTAGGATCAAGAGCGGCACTAAGAGAGGGGGTGAATCAGTGCAGCGGTAAAATTACGTCTTCAAAATGTTTTGTTTCGATTAAAACCTATTCCGATGAAAACCTTTGCGTAAAGATCTTAACTTGAAACTCGTTTGTAAATGTATTGAAAGTAGTAAGCAATTAAAGAGATTTACAGTAAAGATAAATTGCATAAATAGAAATACAAACCAGATTTTAGAGTGGTTCGGTCATCGTGACTTACATCTACTTCATCGATTCCTTTTCCGTTGAGGCCATCGGTATCCACTAACGATCTTCCTTTAATAGGCAAAGATCAACCTCCTTCTTGCAACTCGATTCTCCTTTTACCGGGTTTAGGAGATAACTCTTACACCTCCACTCACTCCTCTCTCAAACTATTCTAATATTTAAAAATTTGAGAGGAGTTCACACAAGATTGTAGTAGCGTTTTCTTTCCTTTTTACTCTCAATACTTGTGTGAGTTAACCAGAGATGAGAAGGGTATTTATAGGCCTCAAGTTGATTCAAACTTGGAGTCTAAAAATATCTCATCCCGGGTTTCCTGGGTATGGGCGGTACCACCGCCTGACACCCTGCCAAGGGCAGTACCACCGCCCAGACTGGTAGTACCATCGCCTAACATAGTCTCGAAGACTGTGCCACGACGGTGCCACTTCTTGGGACACTATTTGGGCCTCTTATTGCGTCCAACATAGTCCTTACATAGGCCCAACTAGCCCCTAATTGGGTTGGCTCAAATCCAAACCCAATTACGTGCTAACTACGAAATCTAAAGCATACTTAAGCTAAACAACTCCTTATCTTCTGACGAACTTTCGATGATCTCTCGGTAATATTCTGGCGGACTCCTGACAAGCTTCTGGACTTCACGACGATCTTCTTGGCGAGTTCCGATGAGTTTCTTTGGCAAGCTCCTGGACTTCTCGGTTGGTTCTTACAGAACTTCCAACGAACGTCTGGACTTCCGACGAACTCTCGAACTCCCAACAAAATCGTGTCTTTGACTCTGGGACTTTATTTTGCTTTATGCCTTGCTATTATAGTTAATCATGCACATGTAAAAACACACTTCAATCTAAATAATTAATACTAAGCATTAATCATGTTGTCCGACATGTCATTGGTCCCTTGACGCTTCATCCGATTATTCGGCGCATCGTCCTCTCTTGCGGCCTATTGCCCAATCGGCCAGTTGACTTCGCAACTTCGATATCCTTGGCGTAATATATGCTCTTCTTGGCCCGATGCCCGAATCCATGGCCCGAAGCCTTCTATCGATACGTCGATCGATCTACCGGCTCGACGTCCAATCTTCTGACATGTTTTCCCCCGGCCCAACATGATTCTTCCTGCTTTAATTGTCTCATCCTGATCGAAGCATCTTGTGTCACTCAAAACGCAGATTAAATCATAAATACTTATCAATTGCTTTCATCATCGAAATCCGAGATTCAACATTTGAAACTCTAGATGAGCTTGAATCTATTAATTTGAAGTTTATTTATCTAATTATAGTATTTTGGTGGAGCTACTAAAAATATTATAAGATTATTCAAAATATCATAAATATAAATATTATGTGGAAGAGAATAGACCAATCCATCCTAAGAATCTATTTATATGATAGTTTGTCTCGTGGTTATTTTGGAGGTGCCTTGGAGGGACAATATTAAAAAGGAATCTCTAGGAAAAATTAAAAGAAAATCTAAAAACAATTACTCTTTTAATTATCATTATTAATTTCTAAACATGAGATAGATTTGTCACTATTATTTGAGTTTAAACATTTTAAATCGTGAATCTAAACTTAATAGATCGATTATCTCACCAAAATCAACTACGATGGCTCAAATTTGCATGCTACATCTTGGATCTCGATGTTACTATCGGTAAAGTTGCTTGTGGGATTAAATCAATATATTAATATTTAAGGTTGCATTCAGGCCCTTTCATCAAGGTAAATATTTTAGTTTAAAAGTCAAGATTTAGTAAGGAGTCAAACTTGAACAATTCAAAGACATTTAAGTGGTTTACCAGTTCAAAAATAATCAAATATTGTTATCATCATTATTTTCGACTAATTTAAGAGTCAAACCCGAGCCAATTGGCTTGGTTGGATCGATAATTTTATGTTAAATAAATTATTCAAATATTTAAAATATATTTTTAAATATTTAATTAATGGTCCTAAAATTTAGATAATTTTAGTGTTAGCTATTTAATTAATAGTCCTAAAATTTAGATGTGATTTATGAAAGTTTTATTAGTGAGAAAAAAAAAAGACATGTGGCACTAATAAATGAAAGAGGGTGCCATCTCATGCTTGCTATACGATGACACCTAATACAATTTTGATGCATACTTGCTATCTTGCATCGATGAAGCTTATCTAAACATTTGTAATCAGAGAAAAAAAATTGGTTAATCCCTACGCACAGTCCACGTTACACTAGAGAAGAGAAAAATGGAATAAGAAGTGTTAGAGAAGAAAAGTGTTTTTGCTTTGGCTTTTAAGAATTTGAATTAATTCAACATCTTATAAATTAGCCTTAAGGTAAGCAATCTATCTGATCCTACAGTACGTTTTATTTTTATTTTTATTTTATAGTTTTTTATTTATAAGTAATTAGTAGAGCTTTGCCTCCTTTTAATATTATCAACCTTGACTGAGTTGTCAACTTACAATTATAGAATTATGAGAATCCTAAACTATTTATCTTATCTTAACTTTAATATTATGTACAAAACTCTGATTTGAACAAAATCTTCTTTTTTTGAAAATTAGAGTCTTATATCTTTTCTTTAATACCTTATTTGAATAATTTTATATCTATATATATATATATATATATATATATATATATATATAGAAAATACGATGATTTGGTAAGAATATATTGATGAGATTTCAAACATCTACCATCAAACCTATGTTTAAGTTATTTAATGTGTAAAGTAAATTTAATACATCATCATCAAATTAATTAATTATATATATATATATATATATATGTGTGTGTGTCAGATGAGATGGAATCTTTGATAAACAAGTTTGGTACATTGGATAATGTTAATATACATATATATCCAACATTTTTTTCAATTAATTCCTTGAATTCTACTAAATAGAGATAAGATGATCTGAACTATCTATATTAGATTATTTATTGCTTTTTATGCAAAACTCTGAATTATACAAAACTTATTCTATTGAAAAGTAGGTTCATGTATCAAACTTACACAATATTTTCTTCTATCTCTTACGAGTTTGATTTCAGCTAAAATATTCTCTCAAATGAGTCACATATTACTGCTTTAAACTCTTTTATTTCTTAGCCACTCATTTTTGTTATAATTAAATGAGTTATAAATATGTTCATTCTAGCTGGATATTGCTTCGTACGTATATATATATATATATATATATAGTTATTTTACAAATGTTTCCAATGCATTCAAACTTTCTTGATTAGAATGTCATTATTATAATATGGTGTTTTGTAGGATAATTTGGTTCCTTTAGTAGAAATGAAAAGAGAATTATGTTATATTATGGAGCTATGAAATTGTTAAATCTTAGATTTTGATGATAAAATTAATTAATGAGTTTATGGACTAATATGAGTTTGAGATAAGTGACGTAAGAGAAATTTTGATCATGGACTCGAACCATCGAAAGGCAAATTGTTGAAGTTTTCGAATCGAACATTGGGCCGGAGAGCATAATGTCAGAGATTGGACGTTGGGCTAGAGGATTGATCGACATGCCGGAGGATGGACTTTGTGCCATGGGATTGGGCATCGAGCCAAAATGATCGGGTTTTGCACCAAGAAGATTGGATATTGTAGGAGGTCAATATGCTGATAGATCGGACAATACGTCGAGAGAAACGATGATGTGTCGGAGATTCGCACGAAGTGTCGGATGAACAGATGACATACTAGACAACATTCCGAAGGCTTCATAATTGTAGTTAGAGTGGTTAAGTCTTGATCGAAGTTATTTGGAGTTTAATTGAGTTGGTTTTGGACTATAACCATGCCATCTTAATTAGGAATCTATTGGGCCTGAACCAGGGCTGAATTAGGCCTATTGGAAAGTTAATTCGGTAATATAAGATTGGCCTAGGTGATGGTACCGCCTGAGAGCCAAAAAGCACGGGTTGTGCTTTTCTAAGAAGTCCGGTGGTAGTATCACTAGTGCTGGCGATGGCATCGCCCAGGCCGATAGTGGTATTACTAGTGCCTAGATTTCTGGGTTCTGTTCAGCGATAGTACCGGTAACCCGACATTGATGGTAGAACCGCTAGTACTCCGAAAACTTAAAGATTTAAATTTTTGGCTTTATTTTTTAAGCCATTTGTGTTAGGATCAAGTCAGCACTAAGAGGGAGGGTGAATTAATGCTTACAATAAAAATCACGTCGAGTCGAAAAACTTTCGTTTTGATAAAAAATCGTATCGGAAAGATGTTAACTTGAAAGCATACAGAAGCATAGTGAATAAGTAAATAAAACAGTTTGCAATAAAAGTAAAGGCAAACCGAGTTTTATAGTAGTTCAGTCATCGTGACCTACATCCACTCCCGATTCCTCTTTCGTCGAGGCCATCGATATCCACTAATGGTCTTCCTTCAATAGGTGAAGACCAACTACTCTTACAACTCTATTTTCCTTTTGACAGGGAGAGAACCTTTACACCCCCACTACCTCCTCTCTTAAACTTTACCAACACTTAGAGCTTGAGAGGAGTTTTTATAAGATTATAACAGTGTTTTTCTTTCTTTTTGCTCTCAGTTGATATCTTTGTTGAGCAGGGATGAGAGGGGTATTTATAGGCCCCAAATGGATTCAAACTTGGAGCCTAAAAGTGTCTCATCCTTGGTTTTCGGGGTGCTGGCTGTACTATTGCTTGTAGCACTGACATTAGACGATACCATCGCTTGACACTAGGCGGTATCACTGCCCAGTCTAGTGGTACTATCGCCTGACATAGTCTTGGAGACTATGTCTTGGAGATTGAGCCACTCACGATTCCACCGCTTGGACTAGTAGTGCCACCGCCTGACCCAACTTTTGGGTCACTGAATGAGCATTTCTCTTGGCCCAAAATAGCCTCAATTCGGGCTCAATTGGCCCATAATTGAGTTGGCCTAATTATATTCTAAACCAATCTAATTACAACTAAAACTACTTTGATCTAGACAAATTATTACAAGCAAGAATACTAAGTTGTCCGACATATCTTTAGTTTATCCGACGCTTCGTCTGACCTTTCGGTGCATCGTCCTCTCTTTCGGCGTATTGCCCAATCGATATGTTGCCTTCTCGCAACATCCAATCTCTTTGGTGCAATATCTAATCTTCTTGGCCCGATGCCCAAACTCATGGTACGAAGCCTTCTGTCGACACGTCAACCATTTCTTCGGTCTGACGTCCAATCTTCTGACATGTTCAATTCCGGCCCAACTTCTTATTCTTTCTACTTTAATCAATTTGCCTCTCCTGATCGAAGCTAGTCCTATGTCACTCAAAACACAGATTAGATCATAACATTATCAATTAGTTTCATCATCAAAATTCGAGATTCAACAATCTCTGCCTTTTTGATGATGACAACTAATTGATAACGGAGTTAACCTTAACTCTCCCTATCAATATGTCATATTAATATAAACCTTGAATTCAAGTTGAATTCAAGTTAAAGCAATTTTAATCATGAATCCAAGTAATATGTCATCATAAAATTATACATAATCAAAATTTTAATATATCATTCCATGTATGATCGTCATCATAGCTTTTCCCCCTTTGTCATCAACAAAAAGGAGAAGTGCAACTAGCAAGTTTTTGAGATATAATTTCAAATCATTGTATTATAAACATAGTTTCAAGTTTTTAAAATATCATTGCATATATCATCATGCAAGCTAGCAAGTTTGTTTTTCTTTACAATGTGTAAGCTAGCATGATTTGCTTCTTCTTGAATTGTGCAAACTAACAAATTTTGGTTCTTTTTCGAGATGTGCATACTAGCAATTCTTTCTCCCCCTTTGTCAATGGCAAAAAGAGAGGAATAACACAAAGGTGCAATTCATTTCCCTTTACATCAATTATCTAAGCATCACATAAGGTATACAACCATAAATACAAAAGAATTATACATAATGAAAATCATGTCACATCATGTGAATACCAAAAGATATGATTCAATTTGATCTTCTTTTTTATTTAAAAAAATGAAAAGAATTCTCAGGAGACCAAATGGTAAGGGAAATCTGAAGTCATGAATTCCGAAAAAGATATTCTCTTTAGTAAATAGCAAAAAAGAACATAGGAGATTAAAAGATCTCGATTTATGTATAAAAAATCTCAAATTGTTAAGATCATGATTTATATATTAAAAATTTTCAAGTTATAATTTACAAGAAAAATCATGATTCATAAAAAAAATCTCCTATTAAATAAACGACAAGAAGAAAGGAGAACTTGGTTCATGCATAAGAAATATCGAGTCATCAAGTGAAGGAATCATGATTCATGTGACAAAAAGATTATCGATTCATGCATTTGAGTAAATATTTTTTAAACTATTATTACTTCTACTCATCATGCATAATTTTAAAATGTAAAACCATCAAGCATGATACAAATATTTATTTTCAAAACATTCATCATTATTTTCAATTTATTCAATTTGTCAAGTCATAAAAATCACTTTTGAGAGATTCAAAATGACATAAATAGATTTATTAATCTCTTAGGATCTCTTGTTGAAAAATTTAATAAGTTTTTAGGGATAGAGTCATTTTCAAGAAAAATAATACATTCAGATGTGATTGATTTCATAGAAGTATATGCCATTGTTTTCTAAGCCAAACCCATGCATTATCGTTTAAACTAAAAAAACAAGATTTATCATAAAAGTCATCAAGATCAAAAGTGTAACACATAATTCCAAAGCATAAGATTGTAAATCATCATTACTTCAATTCATTATGCATAATTAAATCATTAAGCATGATATCAAAACTTTTAATATTTTCATTGCGTCTTAAATCATCAAACATGATTTCATTAAACATAAAGCATTTTCAATCAAAGTCAAAATAAAAAAGTAATATGGAAATTATCAAGATATACATTATTGCTTCTTAAAAACATACATAGTATTAATCTTATTAGGTGTACAAGTATTAGATTTAAATCTAACATTTTGTTCCTTTATCATAAAGAAATGCAATTGTCATGATCATTTTTTTAAATTTTTTTCAAAATTACTAGAAAGAAAAGCATAATCCCCTTTTATTTATATATATTTTTTTAATTTTATATACTAATTTAAAAATAACTTATGAAATGCATCAAGTAATTTCATAGTAAACTAAGGGAGTTTTGGTTACCTCGTCGTCAAAAGCTATTAAGGTGTAGTTCGCCACATTGTCTTTATTGATTTGCTTCTCGTCTTCGGATGAGCTCAATCTATCCCAAGCCGCCTTGAATACTTTCTTCTTTTTTGGAAACTTCTTCTTTTTAAGTTTATTTTTATTTTTAGTCTCATATTTTATAAATTTACTTGTGAGGAGTTCTATGTGATCATCACTTGAGCTTTCGCTTGAGTAGTATTCGTTTGTTCTAAGTGGCAAGTTCTTCCTATTCTTTGGAAGATTGTTCTCAAGTTTATCATTTTCATCATGTGTCTTGCATGTCATTTCATATGTCATTAATAAACTAATAAGTTCTTCTAGTAGAAAATTATTTAAGTTCTTTGGCTCTTGTATTGCAGTTACTTTTGGATCCCAACTCTTTGGAAGGGATCTTAATATCTTGTTAACAAGTTCAAAATTCGAAAAACATTTATCAAGACTTTTTAAACTATTGATGACATCTGTAAAACAGGTGTACATGTCAACGATAGTTTTGCTTGGCTTCATTTGAAATAATTCAAAATCATGCATCAAAAGATTAATTTTCGAATCTTTAACTCTACTAGTGCCTTCGTGTGTGATTTCAAGAGTGTGCCAAATATCGTATGCGGTTTCACAAATAGAAACTCGATTGAATTCATTTTTATCCAAAGCATAAAATAAAGCATTCATAGCTTTGACATTCAAAGAGAAAGTCTTCTTCTCCAAATCATTCCAATAAACATATGTAATCCTTTGTATATACGTTGAGGCGGACGGACACTAAGATAGAATAAGCCTGCTAATATGCCAAATGTACCCGCTGAGTTACTATCCCTTGATCACTTATAGTACCCTAAACATCCGACTGCATTTTCCAACTGAAATGGATTCCGGTTTGGTCCAGTATGGAATGAACTTATAATCTGATGATCAGGTTGATTCCATGATTATAAGTTCATAACCCCAACTCATTCTCCTTTCAAGGCCTATCTGAAAGAGAATCCAGTACCTCTTGGTTAGGATAAATCTAACCCATTCCTCTGTTCCCACCTACGTATATAGGATATTTTCCTATTTTTATAGCTATACCTTACATAATGATACCTATAAAAATCTGGATAGAAAATATTTGGATTATAAAATTCTTCATTTTTTCCTTAGAAACAATAGTGATATTGAGAACAATAGTAGTAATGTGTTAGGAGAAATTGGTACAAGAGGTCGTTGATTGAATTTTTATCCTTTTCCACTTTTTCTTGTTCTGGGTGGGATTATACATGTTGGTACCAGATTTAGAAGAGAAGACTTTTGAAATCCGTTTTCAATAATATTTCATAAATCGAGATTTAACGAAAGCAAGAAAACTATCATCTGAGTTTTTTAATAAGTGTAGTCCGGCCCATTGAACATAGGAGGATGAATGATAGAGTGACCATTTTGAAAGCCGAAAAGAGCTATTTCTCTTGGGTGTTAAACTAAATGAGAAAAACATGTGACTTTGATTCAACTGTTAGGATCGAGTCGGCACTAAGAATGGGGGTGGGGGGGGGGTGAATTAGTGCTTACAATAAAAATCACATTGAATCGGAAAACTTTTGTTTCGATAAAAAATCGTATTCGAAAGATGTTAACTTAAAAGCGTATGAAAGCGTAGTGAATAAGTAAATAAAATAATTTTTAATAAAAGTAAAAAGCTTATAGTAAATGCAAACCTAGTTTTATAGTGGTTCGGTCGTCGTGACCTACATTCACTCCCGATTCCTCTTCCGTCGAATCCATTGACATCCACTAATGATCTTTCTTCAATGGGCAAAGACCAACTACCCTTACAACTCTATTCTCCTTTTGACAGGTTTAAGAGAAAACCTTTACACCCCCACTACCTCCTCTCTTAAACTTCACCAACACTTAAAGCTTAAGAGGAGTTCTCACAAGATTACAACAGCGTTTTCCTTTCTTTTTGCTCTCAATTGATATCTTTTCTGAGTAGGGATGAGAGGGGTATTTATAGGCCCCAAATAAATTTAAACTTGGAGCCTAAAAGTATCTCATCTTCGGTTTTCGAGGTACTAGTGGTACCACCGCCTGTGCTAGGTGGTACCATCACCTACAACACTGACACTGGGCGGTACCATCGCCCAATCTGACGGTACCACCGCTTGACACTAGGTGGTAGACTGACGGTACTACTGCCTAGTCTGGCAGTACTACCGCCTAACACAGTCTTAGAGACTATATCTCGGAGACTGAGTTATTGGCGGTGCCACCGTCTAACCCAACTTTAGGGTCATTGAATGAGTCTTTCTCTTGGCCCAAAATAGTCCTAATTCTGGTCCACTTGGCCCATAATTGAGTTGACCTAATTACATTCTAAACTAACCCAATTAGGACTAAAACTACTTCGATCTAGATAAATTATTACAAGCAATAATACTAAGTTGTCCGGCATGTCATTGGTTCATTCGGCGCTTCGTTCAACCCTTTGGCGCATTGTCCTCTCTTTCGGCATATTGTCCAATCAGCATGTTGCCTTCTCGCAACATCCGATCTCCTTAGTGTAATGTCCGATCTTCTTTGCCCAATGCCCAAACTCATGGCACGAAGCCTTTTGCCGACACGTCGACCATTCCTCTAGTCTAACGTTCAATCTTCTGACATGTTCAATTCCTGCCCAACTTTTTATTCTTCCTACTTTAATCAATTTGCCTCTCCTGATCGAAGCTAGTTCTGCATTACTCAAAATGCAGATTAGATCATAACATTATTAATTGGTTTTATCTTCAAAATCTGAGATTCAACAATTTGGGGTTTATAAATACCCCACTCATGCTTGCTTGATTGAGTAGAAATTATTGAGCTTAAAAGTATTGTAAACACTCTTGAAAAGTGTTCGAGTCTTTTCTTCCTTAGGTTTAGAGGTTATATTAAGGAGGTGTGAGATCTTTTGTAAAAGAGAGGTATGAAGGTTCTCTTCAAAAAATTATAACAAGGGTAGTTGATCTTCGCTTGTTGAAAAAAAAATCGATAGTAAAAATCGGTATCCTCAAGGGAAGAGGAATCGGGAGTGGACATAAGTCGGGACGACCGAACTACTATAAATCTGTTTTTATCCTTTTCTTACTTTCCTTTGTCATTACTTGCTGATTTACTTACTTATTATCCTTACTGATATTTTTAATTAAACATATTTTCGATATAAGTTTTATCAATAGAAATTTTCAAATCAAAACTTTATTTCGAAAGTAATTGACTCTCGCCCCTCCCTCTCCCTCTTGGTGCCTTTACAATTCTAATAGAGATAATCTTGCCAACCTCAGTGATGTGGGTGCCTAAAGCTCCTTTAAAAACCGGTATCCTTTAATAGAGACTAATATTAATATTTATCTAGAAATAGATGAATAATGTTATATTTTGATTTCTTTTCAAAAGACATGCCTATGTATTACTATATGCTCCTTTAATAGGGATGAATTAAGTAAAATGTCAAGTATAACTCTTGAGATCTTAAACTTGCTTATTTGTTGATATCAATAAGTTGAATGAAATGTCAAACATAGCTTTGAGCTCATGCCTCATATTTTGATCATGATTTACTTATATGTTACCTATGCTCTTTTAATATAAATAAATTGAATAAATTATAAAATGTGACTTGAGCTTATGTCTTGTATTTTAATTTTGATTTGCTCGTATGATCTTTTATTATTAATAAATCGAATTGGATTTCAAATATAACTCTTGATATTTTGTTATATTGATTTACTTATATGGTACTATTTGGCTTTTTGTTAATCATAAATCATATAAGATGCTAAATGATTATTGAATTTATGCTTTGCATCTTTTAAGTCTTATAATATGGATATAATAGTTGCCTGTTGAGCTTTGTAGATCACCTTATTACTATATAAAATTTTTAGATCAATTTATCACTCAGGCTCATGTTAGGTTTGGGCTAGAACAAAGAAATGCTAGAAGAGTATGATATTTTTCATGGTTTTACAAGATGTTTTTGTCAAAAAAATATTTTAATTGTAATGTTGTCCATAATCTAAATTGGTTCTTGCTTTTATAAATGTTAAAAAGAAATCAAAGTTAAAAGATGTTAGTAAATGATTGACTTATGATTGATCTTGTTAGCTATAAGTGATTGTTAAAATTAATTGAGTTGGCTTGAGATTTATGATAAATATTTATAAATTACATATTTTTTATAATATGTGAACTAAATTTGAATTTCTTGCGTTTTCAATATTATGAATCTTGAAATTTAAATTTGATGATTGAAAAATATTCTATTTAATATAGAACTATGAATGTTATATTGGGAGTGCAACAAGTCAATCGTGATAGGATCTTATGATGGGAGCAAAGAGCCAAGACGACAGAGCTAGTGATGATCGGTGGAGATCAAAATGATGATAACAATGATGGAAGCCATGAGAGAGTGAAAGGTTATGGAGGAGGCGATGACAATGATTCATCATTTAAAAACTAATTAGGAAGTAACATCGTGTTGTGTTTGTAGACAAAATGCCCCATAACAATGAGTCATTCTCTCTACTCAGATACTAAATATAGAAAGTGAATGATCGTAATTATTATGCTCCTCAAAAATGAGTGATATGTTGAATCTTGGATTTTGATGATGAACCAATTGATAGTATTTATGATTTGATCCGTGTTTTGAGTGACACAGGAACCTTCGATCGAGGAGAGATAATTAAAGCAGGAAGAATCATGTTGGGCCGGAGTGAAACATGTCAGAAGATTGGACGTCGCGTCGAAGGATCAGTCGACATATTGACAAAAGACTTTAGGCCATGAGTTCGGGTATCGGGCCAAGAAGAGCGAAAATTACATCAAGAAAATCGGAGTTGCGGAGGTCAACTGACCGATTGGGCAATAGGTCGCAAGAGAGGACGATGTGCCGAAGAATCGAACGAAGCATCGATGAACCGATGATATTTCGGACAACATTTGATTCAACCTTTGTAATAATTGTCTAGATCGAAGTATGTTTTAAGTATGCAGGATTAACTACGATAGCGATCTAAGGCATAAAGTAAAATGAAGTCCCGGAGTCAAGAATGAGATTTTGTTGGGAGTTCGAGAGTTCGTCGGAAGTCCGGACGTTCATCAGAAGTTCTACCGAAATTGATCGAGAAGTCCAAGAGCTTACCAAAGAAGCTTGTCGGAACTCGCCAAGAAGATCGTCGTGAAGTCTAGGAGCTTGCAGGGAGTTCGTTGGAATATTACCGAAGATTATTGGAAGATCGTCGGAAGAAACCTAGGCTAATCGGACTTGATTTGCTTAGTGTATGCTTTAAAATTTATAGTTAGTACATAATTGAGTTGGAATTAGGCCAACTCAATTAGGGGCCAATTGGGCCCAAGTTTGAGCTGTGTTGGGCCAAGTGAAAGGCCCAAATAGTGACCCAACAGGTGGAACCATCATGACACAGTTTCCGAGACTATGTTAGGTAGTGGTCCACTAGTCTGGGCAGTGGTACCGCTAGTCTAGGTGGTAGTACCGCTCAGACACAATCTCCGAGAGACTATTAGGCGGTGGTACTGCTCAGTGACAAGGTGTCAGGTGGTGGTACCACCCAATGTCAGTTCTGCAAGCGATGGTACCGCTCAGCACAAGCGGTGGTACCGCTAGTACCCCAAAAACCGAGGATGAGATGCTTTTAGGCTCCAAGTTTGAATCCACTTAAGGCCTATAAATACCCCTCTCATCCCTGGTTAAACCAAAACAAGCACAAAGAACTTACAAGTGAGAAAACGCTGTAGCAATTACTTGAGAGATTCCCTCTTATAGCTCTAAGTTTGGAATTCTGTTTAGAGATGAGTGAGTGTTTATAAAAGGTTATCTCATAAACCTGTGAAAATGAGAAGAAGGGTATAAAAGGGTAGTTGATCTTGGCCCATTGAAGGAAGATCGTTAGTGGATGCCGATGGCCTCGACGGAAGAGGAATCGATGGAGTAGATATAGGTCATGACGACCGAACCACTATAAAATGGTTTGTATTTCTTATTTTCTATTTATCTTTATTGCAAACCGACGTTTACTGCATACCCTTCCATACGCTTTCAAAGTTAAACTCACTTTGTTGAAATGATTTTATCGAATGAGATTTTCAAAACCGATATTTTTATCCGCTGCACTAATTCAACCCCCCTCTTAGTGTCAACTTGTTCCTATCAGTTAGTATTAGAGCCATGTTATTTCTCCTTTAGTTTAACACCCAAGAGAAATGACTCTTTTCGGCTTTTAAGAGAGCTTTTCTATCGTTCGTCCTCCCATGTTCAATAGGACAGACTACACATATTGGAAAACTCGAATGAGAGTTTTTTTGCTTTCTTTGGATTTAAATTTATGGAGTATCGTGGAAAAAGGCTTTCAAAAGTCTTCTACTCCAATGAACGAATTGAATGATTTGGAGAAGAAACTTTTTCTTTAAATGCTAGAGCTATGAATGTTCTATTTTGCACCTTAGACAAAAATAAATTCAATCAGGTTTCTACTTGCAAAATGACTTTTGACATTTGGCACACACTCGAAATCACACATGAAGGAACTGGCAGAGTTAAAGACTCTAAAATAAATATTTTGATGCGTGATTTTGAATTATTTTGTATGGAACCAAGCGAGACTATTGGAGACATATATACCCGTTTTACGGATGTCGTCAATAGTATAAAAGCTCTTGGTAAAAGTTTTTCGAATCTTGAACTTGTGAATAAAGTTTTACGATCACTTTCTAAAAATTGAGATTCGAAAGTAACGGCAATACAAAAATCAAAGGACTTAAACTATTTTCAGATTAAAGAACTTATTGGGTCTTTGATGGCCTATGAAATAACTTATATGATACAAAACGAACATGAGAACAACCTCCCAAAGAATAAGAAGGATTTGGCATTTTGAACACTAGAATACCACTTGAGTGATAACTCAAGTGATGATGATTTTGAACTTCTCACTATAAAATTTAAAAAGTTCATGAAATAAGAATTAAAGAATAAAAATGAACTTAAAAAGAAGTTGCCAAAGAATAATAAAGTATTCAAGGCGGCTTGGGATGAATCGAGCTCATCCGATAACAAGGAGCAAACCAATGAAGACGAAACGACGAACTTTGCTTTGATGACTCTCGACAATAAGGTAAACAACTCAAACGAAACTCCTTTACTTTATTTTAAAATTACTTGATAAATTTTCATGAGTTGTTTTTAAATTAGTTAGTCATAAAAAATAAAAAAAATTATAAAAAAATTATATCATGCTTCTTTTTCTAGCTATTTTGAAAAAAATAATCATGACAATTGCATGTTTTATGAAAATACAACAAAATGATGCTTGTACACCTAGTAAGATTAATCTTATGTATGTGTTTAAGAAGCAATAATGTGTATCATGTTGATTTCCATATTGCTTTTCGATTTTGATTGAAGATCCCTTATGTTTAATGAAACCATGCTTGATATTTTAATGAAAATGTTAAGAGGCTTGATATTATGCTTAATGAGTTTATAGTTTGAAATTGTGCATGTTATACCTTGAAAACTTGAAACCATATTTTGGTATCATGCCCAAAGTAATGATGCATAATGATCATGCTTAACGAGTTTATATTTTGAAATTATGCATGATGATTCTTGTAATTTATGGCTATCGATCTTTGCCATGATGAAAGTTGCTTTTTCGTTTTAAAACATGATGCATATTTTGATTGAGCATAAATGACAAAGGCATGCTTGAAAAGGAAATACATTTTTCTTTAAAATTTCTCAATCTCTACCTTATCGAGTTTTCAAAACGGGAGATTAATGAATCTATTTGTATCATTTTTATGAATCTCTTGGACTATGAAAATGATTTTGATGATTTGAATTTAGATGACTTTCATCTAACCATGATTTTTATCTCGATTTCACGATATTTATAATTTGAGATTTATTCTATATGAATCGAGATCTTTTATCCTCGATTTTTCTTTTTGCTATCTACTATCTAAATGAATCATGATTGGTATCATTGCTATGTTTCTTCTTGTTATTTACTAAAGAGGAAAATTTTCTAAATAAATCATGATTTTTCGAAATTATAATTTTTTTATGATTCATAATGAATTGAGAGATATTATATATGAATCAATATCCTTTATGTATTCTCTCATGACTTCTTTTGCTAGAGGAATGTCTTTATCTATATCATGATCTTGAATTCTCGATATTGATACTTGAAATTTTTCTATGAATCAAGATCTTATTTTTGAACTCCCATGTCAAAATAAATCATATCCTTTAGTATTCATGACTTAATCCTTCATGATATGATTTCTTTATATTTATGGTTTGTATCCCTTGTAATGATTGAAATATTTTACAATATTGTATTCTTCCCTTCTATTTGACAATAATAAAGAGGGAGATAAATTTGCTAGCTTACAAATTGCAAGGAGAAAAACTTACTAGGAAGCAAAATTGCAAGCTTGCACTTCTCAAAAGAGAAAAAGAACGGGCTATCTTGAACATTACCAAGAATTGCTAGCTTGCAATCTCAAGAGAAGCAAAAGTGCTATCTCAAGATGCATAACTTGCTAACTTGCAAAGAAAGCAAAATTGCTAGCTTGCAAGCTCTAAACTGATGTAAAATTTGCTAGCTTGCATATTCTAAAATGTTGTAAAACTTATATTTCTCAAATACTTAGATAGTTACACTTCTTTTTGTTGATGACAATGGGAGAGAAGTGTGACGATGTTATGCATGATTTTATAATCACATGATTGCTTTGACTTGAATTCAATTTGAATTCATGGTTCTATCAATATGACACATTGATAAGGGGAGTTAAGGATAACTCTGTCATCAATTGGTTGTCATCATAAAAAAGGGAGAGATTGTTCAATCTCATATTTGGATGATGAAACTAATTGATAGTGTTTATGATTTGATCTGTGTTTTGAGTGACAAAGGAAGCTTCGATCAGGGAGAGACAATTAAAGCAGGAAGAATCATGTTGGGCCAGAGTGAAACATGTTAGAAGATTAGACGTCGCACCGAAGGATCGGTTAACGTATCGACAGAAGGCTTCGGGCCATGGGTTCGAGCTAAGGAAATCGGAGTTGTGAAGGTCAACTGGCCGATTGGGCAATAGGCCGCAAGAGAGGATGATGCGCCGAAGAATCGGACAAAGCGTCGATGAACCAATGACATGCTAGATAATATTTGATTCAAGCTTTGTAATAATTGTCTAGATCGAAGTATGTTTTAAGTGTGCAGGATTAACTACGATAGCGATCAAGGCATAAAGCAAAATGAAGTCCCGAAGTCAAGAATGAGATTTCATCGGAATTCCGGACGTTCGTCGAAAGTTCTACCGGAATTGACCAAGAAGTCCAAGAGCTTGTCAAAGAAGCTCGTCAGAACTCATCAAGAAGATCGTCGTGAAGTCTAGGAGCTTGCTAAAGAAGCTCGTCAGAACTCGTTAAGAAGATCGTCGTGAAGTCCAGAGCTTGCCAAGAGTCCGTTGGAACATTACCGAGAGATCATCGAAAGATCGCCGGAAGAAACTTAGACTAACCGGACTTGATTTGCTTAGTATATACTTTAAAATTCGTAGTTAGCACATAATTGGGTTGGAATTGGGCCAACTCAATTAGGAGCTAATTGGGCCCAAGTTTGGACTTTGTTGGGCAAAGTGAAAGGTCCAAACAATGACCCAACGGGCAGAACCGTCGTAACATATTTTTCAAGACTATGTTAGGCGGTGGTACCACTCAAACATAATCTCCGAGAGATTGTTAGGTGGTGGTACCGCCTAGTGACAGGGTGTCAGGCGATGGTACTGCTAGATTATTTAAACATCATATTAATTAGATTAGTTGACAAACAATTTAATTTTTATTTTGGATCAGTAAAGGATCAACACGTACGTCTACATCAATGTCCGAAAATAATAAAAAAAATATTCACTATTATATATATATTGACTATTATGATTGACCGATGTAAATATGAATGTCCTCGGAATAGATGGTGAGGTAAGTGGTAAATGAAATAAAAATAAACGTGGGGGTGGGTAGGAGGAGGTGATGGTAGGGTCTGGCGGTAGGTCACCTTGATTGCCATCTTAAATCAACTTACTTAAAAGCTTATACTACAAAATGAAGCTATGAACCTAATCATATCATATCATATATATATATATATATACATATATATATATATATAATAATAAATAAAAAAAATATAGTATAATATAATACATACAGATTTATAACATCTAATTTAATACGACTAATTATTGCTGCATCTTTAAATCTTATCACTTGCCTCGTGCCATCGCAGGCTATCCATAAGAGGCAGATTGCATCCGAACCACGCTCCAGCTGCTGCACCATGGATCCCTACAAGCTGCTCAGGGTCTCCCTCAATCCCGACGGCTCCCTCACTCGATCCGATCTTATCCCTCTCTTGCCCCCCTCCGATCCCGCAGTCCTCTGTCAGGACCTCCCTCTCAATCCCGCCCGCGGCACCACCTTCCGCCTCTTCCTCCCCCGCCAACCCCCTCCTGCTCCCAAGCTCCCTCTCATCCTTTACTTCCACGGTGGCGGATTCATCCTCTTCCGTGCCGCCTCCGGACCCATCCACGCTGCCTGCGCTCGCCTGGCTGCCTCCCTCCCTGCCATTGTACTTTCCGTCGACTACCGCTTGGCCACCGAGCACCGCCTCCCTGCCGCCTACGACGATGCCCTCGACGCCCTCCTCTGGCTCCGCTCCCAAGCCGCGGATGGCCGGGGCGACCTCCCCTTCCGCTATTGCGCTGACTTCTCCCGTTGCTTCCTCATGGGCACCAGCGCCGGTGGCAACATCGCCTTCTACGCCGCCGTCCGTGCGGCGGCATTGACGGACAACTTGCATCCGGTAAAGATAGCGGGGTTGGTGTTGGACCAGCCCTACTTCGGAGGAGTGGAGCGGACGGTGTCGGAGGAGAGGGTGAAGGAGGACAAGATCATACCTTTGGTGGCGAACGACCTGATGTGGGAGCTGGCGCTGCCGGAGGGCGCGAACAGGGACCACGAGTACTGCAACCCGATGGCGAACGAGGCGAAGCTGCTGGCGGCGGTCGGGAACTTGCCGCGGTGCCTGGTGAGGGGCCACATTGGAGATCCGCTCTATGATAGACAGAGGGAATTCGCGGGGATGTTGGAGAGGAGAGGGGTGAGTGTGGTGGCGAGGATGGAGTCGGAAGGGCTTCACGGGATGGAGATGTTTGATGCCAGCAAGGAAGAGGAGTTGGTGGCAGATGTAAGAAGATTCCTCTACTTTGAAGATGGTGGAGGATCTGCTGGTGTTGGCTTGCAGAGGCTCTGAGCATCATTTGGCTTTTGAGGTACTGTTGTTCCCTTTACTTGTGGTCTACAGTTAAGATTGATAGCAAAATGATAGCATATCGTAGAAAAGAATCTATACCAATATGCCATTGGTTGTCTTCATGATGTGTGATCGAAATTTATGGTAATGCTTGTGAAAACACTCTGAAAATGTTGTACTTTTGCCTAGTGTTATCCATGCTTGAAAGAGTATTATTCAGTTGTTCTTTCTTGTTTTACAACACTGGATGATTTTTTCTTGTTCTTGAAATTTATGAAGCTCCCTCTTCATTTTCTGTTCAGTTTGCCTCTTCACCAGACTGGAATATGGTTGTTTGTATCCAGATTTCGATTGAAGTTTTTCATGCAATTCAACTTTTGGTGAATTATTCGCGACTCCAAGATATCTCGGTAGTGCACCCCATCAGATTAGGTACATTGTCTAAAGTGGATTGATGCTGTTGATTTGTGCTTAAACCAATAGTGCATCGGAGAACATTTTGTATGTTGTACACTGCAAGTAGGAGTATACTATTGTGTTGTGAAACTTTTAGCGATGTTGTTATGTGCGATGCCATGCAAGTTATTGGGCTAGTAGTTGCAATTTGGTCATAACAAGGGTGAATTTACTCGTGCGTTTAGTTTCGGTAAAGAAACCAAATCCGTTCTTCTAATGGTAAAGAAAATTGATTATGCATGAACCGGATTGCAAATTGTGTTATATATGCAACCACTGATCCATTTTGCCTTTTTTTTCTTTTTTGTTTTCTGAGTGGACTTTAGATGCCCAAGCTTATCTTCCTTTTCTTCTGGCTTGTGGACTTGTTGGCCATGTTAACATTGCTACTTGATGCTAACTAGCCTCTACTTGTAAAATAATTCAGAGACAGTTCAAAACAAATTCAGCTTGTGAAAAAAAATGGTCATTGTCGTAGTTCATCTTCAGCTAGTTTGGAAAATTATTCTTGAGGATTTGGATTACTACCATCAGTTATCTTTTTAGCCTGTGGATGATAAGACATCCTTAAAGACTGCTAGGATTTATGGGAATCTATGGAGGGAGATCTAGAGACAGAGAAATATCAGGGGGGCAAAACCATTAACCAACAAAATTTTGAGACAAATTCCAATGATATAAATCAATCAATTTACACATAGGAACTTCTATTGAAAGTAAAACTATAGATAGATTCCTCATAAAATTCATAAAGTAAGTTATTCTATTCGTATTCTATTAATATGTTTGATATGTGATCCAATTGTTGATGGGATTCAGGTGAGGCTTCTTAGCTGATAGATTCCATTATATGTGTACTACAACTCATTGTTTGTTGTTTAAACCAATTGTATATATTTGTGATGGTTTTCTGGTTGTGCTATTATATCATTGATGTTGCGAGAACAATTATAATGGATTTGAGATAGCAGTGAG
This sequence comes from Musa itinerans, assembly GCA_001649415.1. Taxonomy (NCBI): domain Eukaryota; kingdom Viridiplantae; phylum Streptophyta; class Magnoliopsida; order Zingiberales; family Musaceae; genus Musa; species Musa itinerans. The sequence goes on from LVTN01001523.1 coordinate 49,421, forward strand.
ACTATAACATTATCATGGTACCTATTCACTTATTTTCGGTGCTTACGTGTAAATGATAGCTTATGTCCGACCAAACTCATTTAAGTGATCATATAATGTCGAGCATTTACAGCATGACTGAGCATCTGCATGTGCTCTTATGCTGATCGATGTGTGTTTCACATTAACACTTGCTAAATCTGGAATTATGAGGTAATGTAACAAATAATAAGACTATGTAAGAGCTCTATAATAAAATGTTTTAGATGTTGGTCTAATCTTGTATCTGCCAGTTAGCAACCAATCTAGTCACACCTAACACAAATGTTTTACAGAGTTGTTTGTAATTGTAGGAAAGTAATTTGTAATTGTTAACACTTGAATTTTCTCATGCAATTACTCGAGTCAAGGAAGATGTTTGCATTTACAATTTGTTTTCGCTTCACTTGATATGATTTTAGACACCATCATAGTGCTATGAAAATTAGTACTGTTATGATATGTGCAATCGTTGTTTCATACTAATCACAGCAAGATTATTGACAGGTTGAAGCCTCATGAGGACCTATTCGTATCTAACGCATAACATGAACTGAATGACATGTAGCTATGTGCTTGTACTGATGTTGCCCAAAGTTAAAATGAATACATGTGGTTGTGCAACGTCTAAAAGCTTGTAAAAACGTTTGTGGTGTGACAACACTATGATAAGAGAGTGTAAGTTGGCCTTCTTGGCTGTGATGCTAAGAGGATAAATGAGGTCTACCTCAAATTAGATTTCAACTGTTTTGGTCGTCGAAAGGATTTCATGGAATAGAGTTCTAGATTCTGAAACATTAATAAGACGTACGTGCCATATTTCATGAATTATCCGCTTTTTTCATCTACCATCTTATATGGGAGATGATACATGAAAATTAAAACGTACAAGGTTTTCTTCATGTGGTTAACCTGAATCTTTCAATGGATTAATGCAGGATATAAGAGAAAACTCAATCTCATAAAACATGAAGCTATATAGAACAGCAGTTGCCTCTTAATAAAAGCCACACAGTGAGTTCAAACAAGAGCATTCATGCAAATCGTGGCTGATCTCTTAATTGCAGATTTCCAACCTACACATTTACAGTAAGAACAGGATTTGCAGAACACAAGTTGCGAATTCGTTTTCTATTAATCAGATAGATGAGCACCGGTTGGCTGTTATCTGGCAGCAATGTCTTTAACTAAGAGCAGCAAGAAGAAGTATTCACTATTCTCTGGTCTGGTTTATTAGCCAAAGCCATTCCTTGAGGGTTCTGTACTGGCTGCACTCTGGTTAGTCTTTTGGCTGAAACAAAAACCATACATGCGTTAGTTAATGCTTTAAAACCCTTAGAGCAGATAGAAGACTTGTCAATAATGTAATCAAAGTCATCAGAAGGTAAAGGATATTCCTGGTGAAGTAACATCCAACCATCCACAAAAGATTTCTAGAAACTGTTCATTATTAAGCACATCACTCGAAAGACAACGGAGTTGGAACGTGACAGCAAAGCATAATTAGATCATCTTCCAGTAGTCCAGACATGTGCTTTTGAGAACATAAGAGAATTTAGATGAAAACATCAACTTCACAAGCCAAAAATTGCATTCGGTAAAACACTAAATCCAAGTGCAGTAAATCACAAAAAATAGGTACAATAACAAGAAACCAATGTCAATAAAGTAATATTGTAAATATTTTAGAGATCATTACGCTGTTTCAATAAATTATCCAAGTTTGAAAGTGATTTACCAATTTCATAGAAGATGTCATTAACATTAATTGCAGTTTTAGCAGAAGTTTCCATGAAGAAAAGACCATTCTCCTGAGCGTAGGTTTGGGCTTCCTGCATCAAAAAAAATGTGCTCTTAAAGCAGAATTGCAAGGTAAATACATGGGGCAGAAGTGCAATTTTAATTCAAAGTAGTCAGACCAGTCTGTCTACTTAACAAAACCGAGTGTACATTCATGAAAATGATATTTAACAGCTGATAAGAAACATGTACTACCTATGGTGACATGAAGTCCCACATCCAAATGATCTTTCTTCAAATATGAAAACAACAAATTGAGCTCTAAGAGGCAAAGAATCTTTATAGTCGGGCTTGATGAACAGATCATAATTTTTATGCTCAAATTACATGTGGAGCTGCTAAAGTATTCATTCAAATGGATATTAATGGACCATTCAACTAAAGAGGAATGAAATGGCAGAAACATATATAAATGGTTTATTCAGCTAAATATTGACCACTTCATAGCTAATTGACCACTTCACAGAATGAGGTTTAGGAAAGAAAATCTATAAGTGCATATATACATTTAAGGAAATACTTGGTGCCTAATATCCCATCCTTCTGTTCGTGACATCTTTTTCTCCTTTCATGTTTTATCTAAGGCAACATGAAGCCCTCTTTGCCATACATATACAACGAAAAATTTCCTCCATGTATATAAGCAAAATTTTAATAGAATATTAATTATTACAGTCAGATCTGATAACCTGTTCAAGCCTGGTAAAGAAACATCATTTGTTCGAGCTGCCGTATTTTTGCCTTTGTACATCATACAAAGAGAAGGTCAAACAATTAAAATGCATTAAGAGTTGAGTGCACAACAATCATCATTTGAGCTTAAGAAAAGCAATTTGGCTTACAGATTAGCTTGAACATTCTGTGCAAGTATTAATCAGTGATTTAAAAAGCGCTAGGCGCCAAAAGGCGCCAAGGTCCACAAACGCCCGAGGCGCTAGGCGCTCGCCCGAGCGAAGCGAGGCGCTAAAATATAAAAATATATAATATAATTAATAATTTCAAATAAATAAAAATTAACAACATTAAAATCAAAATAATATATTATTAATCTATTAACAGAAAATTAATCATTTTAAAATTCAAATAAACTTAATATTAAGAGTATACTGTATATTGAGCCTGATGGAGAAACGAGGAAGCAGCGGCGAGC
>LVTN01001523.1:56630-70101 GCA_001649415.1 Musa itinerans
AATAAATAAATAAATAAATAAATATATATATATATATAAACGAGACGGCGTCATCCCGCCTGGGAGAAGAGAGAGGCAACGTTGCTTCGCAATATACATATATATGAAAAAGGCCAAATTATATATATATATATATATATATATATATATATATACACTGAGCGGTATACCGAATGGTATATTGCTCGATATACAGTATCGTACCGTACCGAGCGAACGTCGAAACTCTGGTACGGTATGATATTTCAATCCTTGGAAAAACTATAGAAAGTTAAACACTTCAGCCCATAAAAAGCCAAAGTTGCAATGATAGACCAACAATCTATGAGTTAGTTGAATTCTACCGAAAACAGTCAGCCCCTATGGTTTTGACAAAATTGGAGCCTGACTCATTTTAGATCAACCATTTTAGTTCTAATGAGTGCTATAAATTGAAGGCAGCAAAAGGTAACTTCTTGTGCAAGTCTTACCCTATGGAAGACATAAAGATAGTTTAATAAGAGCACAAACAATGCACAAATTATAAAGGGCTAAACATGGATATCCTCAACATGTGAAGAGGAAAAGGAGGCCGACGAAGCTCTTCTCAATGATATATCTGAAAATGCACTCTTGGTCCTCCACTTGGGACAAGCTGGTTTGAGATACAAGGAATTTGGCTTGATCTTGTTCTCAACTCAAACTTACACCAAACTGAGATCTATCTAGTTCAGCCTCAATTTGGATTTTTACAGCAGTTCAACCCAGATATATACAATCTGAACTGACCCAATTTGAAGTCTCAGATAATGAAGTAGCACTTGGTAATGCATGCTTACAGCTTGTGCACAACCCAGACTACCCGTACAACAACAATGATGGAGTTGGAAAGATTGGCATTCGACTACAATAATAAGCCTAAAGGGCAATTTACCATATAGGAAGAGAATTTAAATGGCAATCGGGGGAAGATTACATCAATGCTACTTCTACTGGAAAAGAAGATGCACTGGGCTGCATCATATAAACAAATTCTTTCATCCAAACAGGAGTGGACGGGACAGAACTGTAGTTGTTCTGTAGCATGGAATTTAAGTGCTACTTTTCTGTATTTCTTATATAATAACTATAGTTGTCTAAACTAGTTTAAAATCCTATCTAGATTGGAAATGGGGGCACTAGTATCTATATAAATACACACCCTTTACAGTTCATGCTTGAACTATTTCTTTCCTACTTTTTGCATTTATAAAAGAGATTACATAGTCGTGATCCTATTTGATAGTCCTCTTGAAAAGCTTTTAACACTTCTCATAATGAGGTAGCAATTGTTAGAGGCATCAAAATGAAGTCAGTACAAAATTACTAAATATTCCTAAATTTCCAGCTCCACTGAAAATGCAATAAGTGACATGATCAGCGATATTATTCCTGACTGCATTCACAAATTCACAAGCAGAGTTTACTGACCGCATTCGTCATGTCATAGACAATCACAGCAGCTGCTGCCCCTCTATAGTACATGGGAGCCAAGCTATGATATCTCTCCTGCCCTGCAGTGTCCCAAATCTCAAACTTGATTGTCTCATCATTTACAGCTACCGTCTGCGAGAAGAATGCTGCGCCTATGGTTGATTCCTACAGAATTAGAACACTAAAGTAAGACACCATACAAGAGTATTATAATCATCTTCTAACCCAGAATTCCACTACACACCAACCTGGAATTCCACAAACTGGCCTTTCACGAAACGCAAGACCAGACTCGATTTTCCAGTTCCAACATCTCCAAGAAGAACCTTTTTTAACAAAACAAATTCATAGTTAGAGATCTCATTGATTTCTAATAGTTAAAAATTAAAGTTGTGAAGCACAAGGAATTCAAAAAGATGAAAGGAAGAGGAAAGAAATGAACAAATTGATAATCTTAAGCAAGGGATGTTCATGAACAGAAATTAGCAAAAATCTGAATTTCCACCCGTAATATGAGGCAGAAATTAAATAACCCCTAGAAAATCCTATAACAATATGATACAGAAGAACAATATTTTAAGACCTGCATAACCATTGATCCTAACCAAAAAAGAAAATTCAATTGCCAAATTCAAGAATTAGCATGCCAGAGGAGAAAACTCAACCTCTCTAACCCTAAATCGCAAATTTTAAATTTTCAGAAGAAAATAAAAATCTCCTAAGAAAACAAGGAAAAGAGCCTCATCCCATCAAGAAAAGCGTAGCACCATAACAGAAGCGATCGTAGGATTGTTGACTCCGGGAACATAAAATCCGAAAAGAAAAGAAGGATGTACAAAAGATTCCGCTGAACACAAAAACAATAACAAAGAATACCAATTTAGCGTTCCTGATCTTATTGCCTCCAGGAGCGGCCATGCGTTCGGAGTGAAGAAGGATGGAGAAAAGATCGGCCAAATGTGGTGGGCTGGGGAACGAATCGATCACGAGAAGGCACAAACCTAAATCCCGATCGGCCAATTCAAGAGCCGGTTGTTTATATGTTGATCCACGTTCCCGTGGTCCCGCAGAGCTCGCTATGCTAAAAGTGTCGAATAAAGATTGATGGTAATCGGTTGATTCTAACCGTTGGTTTGGAAAAAGGATTTCTTGATGAGCATCTAAATCGGGGAAGAGGGCAACTAAAAAATCCGTACGGGGACACCGGAAGCGCGTCGAGGACGTCAACGGAAGCTATTAAAGGGCTGGCGCGGGTGCGACCGGCGTCACCGTCTTTTGACTGGTCCTCCTGACACGGCCGTGCGAGGGAGATGGTCTGGCGAGCATAGTTATTAGAATTGGAGTTTACTGGTCAGGTCTATGCATCTTTGATTGAAACAGTATATCAAATTTAATAAATTTTTGAGAATATAATATAGTGTTATATATATATGTGTTATATTAAGAAGTATCAAATATATAAACAGAATTATGAGATAAATATTATAATATAGTGAAAAAATGATTGGAAAAATTAGTTGAGGAGACGAAAGAATAACAAATATGATATCGTTTTTATTTTTATAAGGAAAAACAATAATAAGGAATCACTATCAGCTGATACTTGATTGTGAATTGAGATCCAAGTCTTCATTGCTCTTCTATATCATTCTCATCCGTTATGAGAAGGAAGACAATCATAAGCTTTCTTCCCATTTATAATAATAAGAAAAATAATCACAAACTTTTTTTCATCTGAAAAAGAAAACAATCACAAATATTCTTCTCATCCATTATGATGAGATGAGGAAGATAATAGTAAATTTTTTTCCCTCTAAACTACTCGAACCCATATTTGGGGATCTCATATTGCTAACTTGAATGCTAGAAGGATCAAGTCGAAAAATCTCTTTTGACCTTAGAAGGACGACGTTCCACCTTGAGAGCGTAATACTTCCACATCAGGAGCATAATACTTCCACCTCGAGAGCACAATACTTCTATATCAAAAACACCTCAAACATTCCTGCATACACGGGTATGGACCATGTCGGGCTGATCATGATGTCAATAATATTTTCTTCTAACATTTAAGCACTGGTGGAAGGGTATGATATCGTATGAATGTCCACCCGTCAATCCCCCCAACGAACACTCTAACGATGAGGCTCGACCTCCAACCCATAGTATATTTTGTTGAATCTCGGATTTTGATGATGAAATCAATTGATGAGTTCATGATCTAATTTATATTTTGAGAAAAGTGATGCAGGACTAACTACGATCATAAAAAGGTAAAACAATTAAAGTAAAAGAATCAAATGTTGGGTCGGAATCAGAAAACGGGCATCGAATCGGAAGAATCAAACGTTGCGCCAAGATTGGATGTTGCGAGAGTCAACATGCCGATAGATCGAGTGATACGTTGTAGGTTCAAATGATGCGCTAGAAGTTCACCGAAAGTTCGTCGGGAGTTTGGATGAACAAATGATGTGCTAGACAACTTAGCTTCTTGTTTTATAATTGTTTAAGTCTTAATCATCGTAGTTAGGTCTTAATTTGAGTTAGGTTTGGGTGTAACCCTACTAACTCAATTAGGGGCCAATTGGGCCCCAATTAGGACTGAATTGGGCTTGCTGGTTGACCTATTCAGTGATCTATAATAGGGTCTGGTAGTGGAGCCACTAGAGGCTCGGTCTCCCAAGGCCTAATTGGGCGGTGGTACCACCCAATTCTGGCAATGGTACCGCCAATAGTTAATGCTGTCAAGCGGTGGTACCACCTGACAAGCGATGGTTCCGCCAAAGCCCAGTCTCCGAGGCTCTGTTAGGTGGTCGTACCGCTCAGACTGGTGGTAGTACCGCCAATTGTCAAAGGTGCAGGCGATGGTACCGCTAGTACCCCGAAAACCCGGGATGAGATACTTTTTGGCTTCATTTTTGAAGTCATTTGGGGCCTATAAATACCTCACTCTTTCCTGCATGAAAGAGCATGAAAAGTGAACAAAAGTCTTGAGATTTTGAGTTGTAAATGTCTTGAAAAAGTGCTAAGTGTCATCCTCATTAAGATTTGTGATCATTCTAAGAGAGGTGTGAGGCTTGTAAAGGTTGTCTCTTAAACCTGTAAAAAGGAGAAAGAGTTGTAAGAGGTTAGTTGGTCTTCACCTATTGAAAGAAGACCGTTAGTGAACGTCGGTGGCCTTGACGAAAGAGGAATCGAGGGTGGACGTAGGTCACAACGATCGAACCACTATAAACTCAGTTTGCATTTACATTATATTTTTCATTGCTATTACTCTATAAATTAATTACTTAGTTCACTTACTCCAAGTCAAGTATATTTTCGATACGATTTTTTATCGAACATAATATTTCAAAATCGATGTTTTTATCGTAAGCACTAACTTACTATTTGGTTTAATACCCAAGAGAGATGGCTTCTGCTGGCAATCTAGAGGGTTATTCTATCATACGTTCTCCTATGTTCAATGGGATGGATTACACATATTGAAAAACTCACATAAGGATTTTTCTGATTTTTATGGATTTCGATTTATGGAATATCATTGAAAGTGGTTTTCAAAAGTCTTCTAAACCAATGAATGAAATGAAATGATTTAGAGAAGAAGACTTTCTTTTTGAATGCTAAAGCGATGAATACTTTATTTTGTGCTCTAGACAAAAATGAATTTAATCGGGTTTCTATATGCAAAGCTGCACATGATATTTGGCACACCCTCGAAGCAACACACGAAGACACAAGTAGAGTTAAAGAGTCAAAAATTAATCTTTTGGTGCATAGTTATGAGTTGTTTCGAATGAAACTAAGTGAGACCATTAGAGACATATACATCCATTTTACAAATGTCGTCAATGGTTTAAAAGCAATTGGTAAAATTTTTTCTAACTTTGAACTTGTAAATAAAACATTAAGATCCCTTACAAAAAGTATTTTTCTAACTTTAAACTTGTAAATAAAATATTAAAATCCCTTCCAAAAAATTAGGATCCAAAAGTAACGGTAATACAAGAAGCAAAGGACTTGAATAATTTTTCGCTTGAAGAACTTATCGAGTCTTCGGTGACCTATGAAATGGCATGTATGACATATGATGAATATAAGAACAACCTTTCAAAGAATAGGAAAGACATGATACTTCGAATCAAAGAAGACCACTTGGGAGAAAACTCAAGTGATGATGATGATGACTTGGCACTTCTTACAAAAAAATTTAAAAACTTCTTAAAAATAAATAAAATAAAACAAGACACTAAGAACAAAAATGAACTAAAAAAAGACACAATAATATGCTATGAATGTAAGAAGCTGGGGTACTTTAAAAATAAATGTCCCCAAATGAAGAAGAAGCTACAAAAGAAGAAGAAAGCGCTTAAGGTGGCTTGAGACGATTCGAGTACATCCGAAGACGAGGAGCTAACTAATAAAGATGAAGTTACAAACTATGCACTAATGGTGTTTGGTAATGAGGTATGCAACTCAAACGAATCTCATTTATCTTACGATGAATTACTCAATGCATTTCATGACTTGTTTGATGAATTTAAATTAGTTAGTAAAAAATATAAATTATTAAAAACGGATCATGCTTCTCTTATTAGTGAGTTTGATAAATTAAATGAGCATGATAGTTGCATAATAACTCCTTGCACTAAGTGTGAAGAGTTAAATTCACTTAAGAAAGAAAATATTTTATTACAAGAAATATTAGAAAATTTTAAAATTGGTAACAAATATTTAAACATGATCCTTGCTAAGAAATATCATGTTCAAAGAAAAGTAAGAATTGGCTTTGTGAGTAGTAACACTCAATAAAAGCCGACTATATTTGTTAAAAGACCCACATTATATGTTTCTCCTGAAAATAGATGTAATTTTTGTGGAAGATTCGGACATTATGCCTATAGATGTTCATTTAAAAAATATAGTTCACACAAATTAGTTTAGGTTCTTAAAGGAACCATAAATAACTCAATGCTAATAGTCAAGATAGGTAGGTTTATTTATGATGGACCCAAAGTTAAATGTGTACCTAAAAGTAAACCCTCTTTCTTATAGATGTGTTTACAATCAAAAGCCAAGAGCAAAGAGATGGAATCTTGATAGTGGATGCCCAAGGCATATGACTGGAGATCCAACACATTTCTCTAAGCTCACTAACCAAGATGAAGAATATGTCGAGACAACAAGGAAAAAATTATTGGCAAAGGAATCATATGTAATAAGTCAAACCTCTTGATTGAAGATGTGTTATTAGTAGATGGTTTAAAACATAATCTACTAAGCATTAGTCAATTATGCGATAAAAAAATATATCATCAAATTTAAAACTAATGCTTACATAATAGAAATACCACATAAAAATAGATATATGATTGTCTTAAGAAATAATAATATGTATACTATTGATAGTGATGATTTTTATGATGAAACATGCTTTTTGGCTTTAAACGATGATGCATAACTTTAGCATAGAAGACTAGGTCATGCTAGCATGAAACTAATCTCACAAATTTCAGCTAGAGAACTCATAAGAGGAATGCCTATTATCAAATTTGTCAAAGACAGTTTGTGATGTATGCCAACTCGATAAACAAATAAAAAATAGTTTTAAATAAAAAAATCAAATAAGTACCTCCAGACCACTATAATTGATTAATATGGATTTATTTGGACCAATTGATATAATAAGTCTAGGAGGTAGTAAATACGCGTTTGTAATTATTGATGATTATAGTAGATATACTTGGACATACTTCTTGACACACAAAAGTGATTGCTTTAAATATTTTTCAAAATTTTGTAAACTTATTTAAAATGAAAAGGTTTTATGATTTCGTCTATTCATAGTGATCATGATAGTGAGTTTCAAAACCATGATTCTCAAGATTTTTATGAGTCAAATAGGCACAACCACAATTTCTCTACTTCAAGAAATCCACAACAAAATAGAGTAGTTGAGAGAAAAAATAGGTGCTTACAAGAGATGGCAGGAACCATGTTAAAAGTACATAATTTATCCAAATAATTTTAGGTCGAAGCCATTAACACAACATGCTATGTCATGAATAGGGTTTTCATAAGACCATTACTTTTCAAGACTCCTTATGAATTATAGAATAATAAAAGACTAAATATTTCATATTTCAAAGTTTTTGGTTACAAATGCTTTATTTTAAATGAAAATGATGCTTTAGAAAAATTTGATGCAAAATTAGAGGAATGTATCTTTTTTGGATATTCCTTTATTTCTAAAGCTTTTCGTGTTTTCAATAAAAGAACTTTGGTTATCGAGGAATCCATCTATGTTGTCTTTAATGAGGTTTCTAAATTCAAGAAAAATAATTTTGATTTTGATGCTTTAAATTTAAATAAAAATTCTCCTCCCCTAAGCAACTTGGAGCATATCTTCTTCCAAAGAATTCTTACTTAAAGAATGGAAGTATGTAGATTCTCATTCTAAGGAGCTAATCATTGGAGATACATCAAGAGGTGTTCAAGCTCATTCTTCTTTTAAAAATTTTTGTGCGAATGCAACCTTTTTGTCTCAAATTGAACCGAAATGCATTGACGATGCTCTAAAAGATGAATCATGGGTTTTTGCAATGCATGAGGAGCTAAATCAATTTGAGAGAAATGAAGTATAGAAGCTTGTTCCTAGACCTAGTGACAATCTAGTAATTAACACTAAATGAGTCTTTAAAAACAAGCAAGATGAACTTGGTATTGTGGTTTAAAACAAGACTAGATTAGTGGTCAAAGATTTTAATCAAGAAGAATGTATTAATTATAAAGAAACCTTCACTCATGTAGCAAGATTAGAAGCTATAAGGATGCTCCTTACCTATGCTAGTTGTAATAATATTAAGTTATTTCAAATGGATGTTAAAAATACTTTTTTTAATGGCTTATTTTTAAAGGTTACGTTGAACAACTACTTGGATTTGAAAATTCTCTTTTTTCAAATCATGTTTATAAGTTATCTAAGGCTCTCTATGGTTTGAAGCAAGCCTATAGAGCTTGGTATAAGAGGCTTAGTTCTTTTCTTATTCAAAATAACTTATCAAAAGGCAAGGTCGATAATATATTATTTATTAAATATTTTAAAAATATTTTTTTATTATTCAAATTTATGTTGATGTTATTATTTTTGGTTCTACAAATGAATCCTTGTGTGAATCTTTTGCCAAAAGTATGAGCCAAGAGTTTAAAATGAGTTTAATGGGTGAATTAATATTTTTTTTAAGATTATAAATTAGGCAACTAAATGATGGAACTTTTATTAGTCAAACTAAGTATGCTTTAGATCTATTAAAATGATTTAATATAGATAGTGCTAAGGCTATTAACATACCAATGAGCACTTCTACAAAATTAGATATGGACCTTGATAGAGAAAGTTTTGATTAAAAGACATAGGGGTATGTTAGGTAGTTTACTATACCTCACAACAACTAGACCTAATATTATGTTTAGTGTTGGACTATATGCTAGATTTCAATCTAATCCTAAGCAATCTCACCTAAAAGCTGTTAAGAGGATTTTAAGATATTTAAAAGGAACTCCTAATCTAGGATTATGGTATCTAAAATTAAAAAAATTTGAATTAATTGCTTATGCCGATGCTGATTTTGCTGGATGTAGAATAGATAGAAAAAGCATATCTGGAACATGTCGACTCTTAGGTCATGCACTTATTTTTTAGTCTTCCAAAAAATAAAATTATGTTACATTATCTACAACTGAAGTTGAATATATAGTAGTAGGTGTATGTTATGTTGAATCTTGAATTTTGATGATGAAACCAATTGATAAGTGTTTATAATTTAATCTGCATTTTGAGTGATGCAAGATGCTTCGATCAGGGAGAGACAATTAAAGCAGGAAGAATCATATTGGGCTAGAGAAAAACATGTCAGAACATTGGATGTCGAGTCGGAGGATCGGTCGACGTATCGATAGAAGGCTTTGGGTCAAGAAGAGCGGAAATTGTACTAAGGAAATCGAAGTTGCGGAGGTCAATTGGCCGATTGAGCAATAGGCCGTAAGAGAGGACGATGCGCCGAAGAATCAGACGAAGCGTCGATGGATCAATGACATGCCGGACAACATGATTCATGCTTAGTAATAATTATCTAGATCGAAGTATGTTTTTATGTGTGTAGGATTAACTACGATAGTAAGGCATAAAGCAAAATGAAGTCCCGGAGTCAAGAATGTGATTTCGTTGGGAGTTCGAGAGTTTGTCGGAAGTCCGGACATTTATCGAAAGTTCTATCGGAATTGACCGAGAAGTCTAGGAGCATGCTAGAGAAGTTCGTTAGAACTCGCCAAGAAGATCATCGTGAAGTCCAGGAGCTTGCCGGGAGTCCATTAGAACATTGCCGAGAGATCGTCGGAAGTTCGCCAGAAGCTCGCCGGAAGAAACCAAGACCTAGGGACTTGTTTAGCTTAGTAAATGTCTTAAATTTCGTAGTTAGCACATAATTGGGATAGGAATTGGGCCAACCTAATTAGGGGCCAGTTGGGCCCATGTGTGGATTATGTTGGGCCCAATGAAAGGCTCAAACAATGACCCAAGAGATGGCACCATCGTGACACAGTCTCCGAGAGACTACAGGCGATGGTACCGCCAGTCTGGGCTGTGGTACTGCCCAGCACAGGGTGTCAAGCAGTGGTATCGCCTAGTGTAGTGTCAGTGTCAGATTGATACAGGCGGTGGTACCGCCTATACCCAGGAGACCCGGGATGAGATGTTTTTAGGCTCCAAGTTTGAATCAACTTGAGGCCTATAAATACCCCTCTCATCCTTGGTTAACTTACACACAACTAAGAGTAAAAAAGAAAAGAAAACTCTATTGTAATTATATGTGAAACTCCTCTCAAAGTTCTAAGTGTTAGAATAGTTTGAGAGAGGAATAAGTGGGGGTGTAAAAGGTAGAAGGAAGATCGATAGTGGATGTCGATGGCCTCGATGGAAGAGAAATTGGTGGAGTGGATGTAGGTCATGACGACTGAACCACTATAAAAATCTAGTTTGCATTTCTTTTGTGCAATTTACCTTACTATAAACCACTTTACTTGCTTACTACTTTCAATACGTTTATGAACACGCTTTCAAGTTAAGCATTTCCGAATCAGTTTTCAATGTACAAAATAATTTTCCAAAATCGACGTGATTTTACCATTACACTAATTCATCCCCCTCTCTTAGTGCTAACTCTTTCCTAACAATTGGTATCAGAGCCTCATGATTTTTCCTTTGGTTTAACACTCAAGAGAAATGGATCTTTTCGGCTTTCAAGAGGGACTTTCTCTCATTCATTCTCCCTTGTTCAATGGGATGAACTACATATATTGAAAAATTCGAATGAGAGTTTTCTTACTTTCCTTATATTTAAATTTATAGAATATTGTTGAAAATAGATTTAAAAGGACTTCTCTTCCAATGAACCATTAGAATGATTTGGAGAAGAAGACTTTTTCTTGAAATGTTAGAGTTATGAATGCTCTATTTTGTGCATTAGACAAAAATGAATTCAATCGGGTTTCTACTTACGAAACGACTTTTGATATTTGACACATTCTTGAAACAACATACGAAGGCACTAGTAGAGTAAAAGTTTCAAAGATTAATTTTTTAATGCATGATTTCGAGCTATTTCAAATGAAGCCGAGCGAAACTATTATTGACATGTACACCCGCTTTATGGATGTCGTCAATAGTTTAAAAGCTCTTGGCAAATGTTTTTTGAATCTTGAACTTGTGAATAAAGTTTTACGCTTAATTTCTAAAACTTCGGATTTAAAAGTAATAGCTATTCAAGAATAAAAAAGTTTGAACTATTTCCCTCTCAAAGAACTTATCGGGTCTTTAATGACCTATGAAATGACTAATGTGGCACTTGACGAACATAAGAACCACCTTCCAAAGAATAGGAAGGATTTGAGACTTAGAACAATTGAAGACAACTCGAGCATAAGCTCAAGTGAACAACAATCAAAGAACAAAAATAAACTTAAAAAGAACACAACTACTTGCTATGAACGCAAGAAGAAGGAAGCACTTTGGGACGAATCGAGCTCATCCGAAGATGAGGCAAAAATCAACAAATACGAGGTGACAAACTACTCCTTAACGACTTTCGACGATGAGGTAATCAAAATTCCCTAGTTTACTTTGAAATTACTTAATATTTTTCATGAATTATTTTTAATTTAGGTTAAGAAAAATATATAATTTTTTTTTGAATTGCATGTTTAATGATGTAATGAAAATGCAAAAATAAAATTGGATCATGCTTACCTTTCTAGTGATTTTAAAAAATAATCATGAAAATTGCATGTTTTATGATAAACAAACAAAATGATTTTGATTAAGAATGTTTTATGAAATCATTCTTGATGTTTTAATGATGTAATGAAAATATTAAATGTTTCGATACCATGATTGATGACTTTGTTCTATGAATGAGATTTTGAAGTTACACATGATGATTTTTGTGATCTTTTGGTCTTGATGGTTTTTATGACAAAATTTACTTATCGATCCTAAACGTTGATGCATGTTTTTATTTGACATAAAAAGATAAAGGCATGCTTGTATGAAATAAATAACTTCAAATGAAACACAAAAAAAAGGAATACATTTTCCATCTCTATCTTATTGATTTTTCGATAAGAGATTAATGAATCTATTTGTATCACTTTTATGAATCTCTTGGACTATAAAAATGATTTTGATGATTTAAATTTGAATGACTTTTTATCCAAATCTTTCACATATTCTTGAGATTTATGAATGAAAATCTTATATCTCTTATGCTTCTTTCTGTCATTTATTAAAGAGAAAAATTATCCAAATGAATCATGAATGTTCATTCGGTATTCATGAATTGATTATAACTTGAAAGTTCTATTATAAATCATTTTTTTTTATTGTCCTCCTATGATGTTAATTGACATTTTATTTAAAGAGGAGATTAACTATATGAATAATGTCTTTTGGTATTCACATGATCTTATCCTTCATGACATGATTTCTTTGTATTTATGGCTTGTATGCCTTGTGATTTCTTGAATTTTAGAGTTGAACTTTCACTTTTGATGATTGAAATAATGAGTGGAATATTGATGTAATTATGAATGATGATTTGGAATCATGCATGTAATGATAATTTTATATTTTGAAAATATATATGATGATTTGGTATTATGCATGCAATACTTCAACTTATGATAATGATGCATGCAATGATGAAATATTCATGATGAAAAATTATTTTGACATTCATGACTTGATTTTTCATCTTTGTTATTTACCCTTGTTATGATTTGAAGACTATAGTAAAGGGAAATAAATTGCACTATTGTTATTCCCCTCTTTTTACCAATGACAAAGGGGGAGAGAATTTCTAGTGTGTACATCACGAAAAGAGGCAAACTTACTAGCTTGCTAATCTCAGAAGAGAAGCAAGAAGTGCTATTTTGTAAATCTCAAGAGAAACAATGTTTGCTAAGTTACACATTTCAAGAAGATGCAAAATAGTCTATCTTGCACATATCAAAAGATGTAAAAATTTTACTAACTTTCATATGTGTAAAATTTGATAGCTTGCATTCTATAAAATGATATAAATTTGTTAACTTACATGTTCTAATATGATGTAGAACTTGCTATCTTGAACATCACCAAGAATTGCTAGCTTGCAGTTTCAAGAGAAACAAAAGTGTTATCTTGCCTATCTCAAGAAGCAAAACTTGCAACTTGCATATTGCAAAAGAAAGAAAGAATCGCTAGCTTGCACACTTCAACAATAATGTTATCTTGCATTTGTTTTCGAAAACTTGCTAGCTTGCATGCTCTGAAATGATATAAAATTTGTCAGCTTGCATGTTCTAATATGATGTAACACTTGCTAAATTTGCTAGCTTACAAATTGTAATGATGATAAAACTTGATATTATTATGCAATGACTTGAACGTATATATCCAAATACTTAATAGTTGTAACTTCTCCTT
>LVTN01001524.1:0-13461 GCA_001649415.1 Musa itinerans
TAGGCCAGGAGGTTAAGCTCGAAGTCTCGGATGAGCTGATCGTCCCGGTCTTTAGGCCGCTATACCATGTACGGGCTGGCCCCCTCAGAGTCGTAGGAAATGCCCTGCACATCAAAGCGTCAGAGGTTCCATATAGTACCATTTGGGCGCGGAAAGCGACCACGTGGTCCGCTGGGTCGGAGGCGCCGTCATATGCGTCCAGAGAGGGGAGCCGAAAGTTCAGGGGGATTATCTGTTCTTGTATTTCGGGCGCGAACGGGGATCCATGGTGTGTGTCTGCCCCGAGCTCTCCCCTCGATCTACGGACCTCCTCCTGCACTTCGTCGAGTCGTTGACTAACAAAGCGTAGCTGGGTTCGCAGGAGGTCCGTTGAATCCGAAGATAACGCTTCGGGCTCCGAGCGACCCCTCGAGTTTTCCGCAACTCGGGTCCCGAGTGGGACCGATCGGTCCCGAGGCGAAGTAGGGGGCTCGGGAAGTGGCATGTGAGCCCGTGTGGGCGGCTCTCGTTGCCGCAGTGGCTGGGTCGTAGGCGGGTGCGCCGGATGAGAAACCAGTGGGATGATGGTCTGTACCGTACCCGTCAAAGCTCGGACTTGATGAGCGAGGTCCTGAAAGGCCTCGGACGATACAGGCGACGGGCCGGCAGGGGCACCTTCGGGCGGCGACAAGCTTGGGTCGTTGAATAACCGCCAATAGCGCTCCGATGTTGTAGCGGGGTGTTCATCTCGGGGCCCACCATATAGAGGATGTTCCCCCGGAGTGCCGATCGGGTGCGACCTCTCGGCTGCGGGTTCATCTGAGTTGATCTGTCAATCCCTCGACATTCGGGCCCTCCTTCTAGCGCCAAATATGTTAGTGTAAACAACTTTACGCCGTGGCCTCGGGGCCGACACAGCTTGGTTCGGGTCCGAATGGGCGGGGATCTTGCTCGATGTCCCTTGGGGGTTGCCGGTCGCGCAGGTCAGATCACGTCGGAGCTCGTCGGGGCATTCTGCGGGAAAGGATTCCTCCCCTCAGCATCCCGGGGGAAGTCGCTCCGTCTTCTCACCTGCACACAGGTCGGGTCGGTAGCTTTTAGTCGCAATAGTTTCTTGTGGATTGTTGTATTGAATTAGTGGAAAGATCTCCTTTCGTACCCAAGTTTAGATGCTAGTCTTCGACTCGTGTTGTTGACCTGAATGCAACTTGACATGCACACCGAGCAAGCTTAAACAGTACGATGTTTGCTTATGTGTGATAAGGCTGCAATATGCTTATATATGATTGTGTTATAATACTGTTGAGAATTGATTCATACCTAATCATCTTAAATAGTTATCATATTTTTGATAAATTCTAACTAATTCTACTTAAGTGGTCAATCATCTAAAAAGTTATTGCTATGAAATGGTTTTTATAAGTAAGTTAATTATGAGTGATAGGATAGGATAAAATGGTTACTATTAGGTTTTATATATAGGATCATGGTTCATGAAACAAAGGTTTTAAGTGTTTTTAGTCTTCTCTTGTTTAATACTATTTTGATTTTATTAATTAAAAATATTTCATTTTAATTACATTGCAGTATTCTACTTGTATCATTTCCTTGCTCCCCCATCCTTATAAATCATTTATGGTATTAAAGCCAACTTCAATCTAAATTGGGTATTATAATTTTTAATGTCAATTTCATATCTTAACCCTTTATTTTTATCTTTTCAGACAAATGTTATGAATTTTGGAGTATCAAAATGAAGACAAACTTGGTTGATATTTCAAAATAAATTTTAAGACTCATCGAAGGTAATTACAATAAAATTTCAATTCTGTCGTCGTGAGTTTAAAATTTTGTTCATGAAAAAAAATTAATCAATATGAGATTTTCTTTCTCGAGTAACTAAAATTATTAATCAAATAAAATTTTATAGTAAACATTTTCATAATCATATAATTGTTACAAAAATTTTAAAAAGTTTAACTCCAAAATTTGATTATGTTGTTGTTGCAATTGAGGAGATAAAAGATTTCTCTATTTTTTTATTTGATGAACTAATGAGTTCCTTGCAAGAACATAAAATAAGATTGAATATGTCACTTGAGAAAAGTGAAGAAAAAGATTTCAGGGAATCTTCTACTTTAAAAAAAGAGATAAAAAAATAATAAAAAGAGGAGGATTTTGTAGTAGAAGAAATGCAAGAGGATGAAGAAGAAGATACTTTGATGGACATGATGAAAAAAACAATCAAACTATGATAAAAAAACTACAAGAGTGGAATTCGATATTACTATTGTAAAAGGTTTGGTATATGAATGCAGATTATTGGAAAAGAGAAAAATAAGCAAGCTATTTAGAGAAAAAAAAAATAAATCATTTATGACTCACTGACAAGTTAATGATATCTCAAATGATATTTAATTTTTGGATATCGGATATTCTAATCATCTGTCATGCATAAGATAAATATTGAGAGATTTTGATGAAACTCATAGTTAGGCTTGGAGATAACAAGAAATTCCAAGTATAAGTGAAATAAACAATTGATGTGAAAACAAGTTAAAGAGAAGGTAAAACACTTCGATAATATTTTTTTTTCCTAGTTTATCATATAACTTGTCGAGTAATGGACAATTGATGAATGACGAATATTCAAATATATGTGATAATGATTCATGCACTATTAAAGATAAAAAATTAATTTAATTACAATAAATATTTGTATGACTCAAAACAAGATGTTTTTACTTGATATTTTAAATATTAAAAAATATGCTCTTATTGTAACTCAAAAAAATGAGTCTAATTTATGATATTAAGTTATGGATACCTTAATATTAAGGATTTAAGGTTGTTAAGTAAAAAAGAAATAATTTTTTGATTGAACAAAATTAATACACTTAATATATGTGAAGGATATATTTATGATAAACAAAGTAAGAAACAATTTTCTAATAGAAAATATGAAGAGTATTTAATTATCTTGAGTTAATTCATACTAATTTATGTGGACGTATGTGTTAGTTATAGGTGCCTTGTAAGCCAATCACATGAGTGATGATTTGTGTGACATGAAATATATTCTTTTCACTTATTATTTATTTGATATTTTTTTCATTTTATATTGCATATTATATGTATTGTGATGTCTATATATCTATGTAATGAGAATCGAATCGTGATAAAATCATAATAATGGGATCGATTCGCCTTTAAATATAGACTATGATTGAAAGAGTAAGTTTTTAAGTCGAAAGGGACTAAATATTGCCTGAATCGGGACCTAAAGACATAAATGTGCAATTATAAAATATGGCTCAATAAAAGCTCGTTAGCTACCATTCAATCCCTTTCACCCATCGGAATATCCAGACAAACGACTAATAATTGGACATCCAATAGATGATTTGTTCCACAAACGACTAATAATTGAACATCCAATAGACAAAAAATCATGGAGAAATGAATGACAAAGAACCCTAAAATAAAGAACGAAAAGAAAGAACAAAATTAAGAATATAGAATTCTACCAACCCGCTTCGATCACAGCAAACGGGAGACAAGAAGTATGGCCCGGGCCACACGTATCCATCAAGTTCATGCGAGTTCGGAGGACCACTTCTAGTGATCCAAAACTCGTGCAATCATGCATCCTACGTGCATGAATTTGCACCATCGGTCTTCCCTGTTGCTACCGTGGAGGGCCAGTGGCAGTACGCTTTTGCCTCGGATGCAATGTAACGTGTGCACGAGGTGTACATGAGCAGCTTGTCCTCAATGTGCATTATTGGTCTTAAATTGTGGCCAACGGTCCCAACTGTGTCTCTTGCGTAGCTGTATCTGAAGCAACTCCCGCATGTGATTCACATCTTGATTATTTACACGTGGAAAATTATGTCTGGTTAACATATATAAATAAATATATGTATATATATTAAAGCCGTTGTAATCATGCATCCGACGTGCATGAACTTTCACCTTCGGTCTTCCCTGTAGCCAACGTGGAGAGCGAGTAGCGGTACGCTTGTGCGTCGGATGCAATGTAACATATGCATGAGGTGAACATGAGCAGTTTATCGCCATCGTGCATTATCGTTTGAAAAAAATAGAAGATAAGAATAATTATTGAGCTGTCCCTCTCCTATTTATAAAGATTAGGAGAAAAGATTTTCCTTAACATAATAGAGAATTTTGCTCAACAGAATAGAAAGATTTCCTCATATAATTGAAGAAATCTTATCTTCTATCATGCCCTTCGTTCTCCTTAAGTCTAAGTTCGCCCTTCATTGGTCGTTGGCCAAAGGCAAAAGCGAAGCTTCGCTTTTCTCACTGCTTTAATACCATGATGAAAAGAATAGAAGATAAGAATAATTATTGAAGAAGTGAAGAAGCTTAAATACATTAAGATATCCCTCTCCTATTTATAGAAATTAGGAGAAATGATTTCTCTTAATAGAATAGAGGATTTTTCTCAACAAAGTAGAGAGATTTTCTTATATAATTGGGGAAATCTTATCTTCTATCACTTATATGGTGGACAACGGTCTCATCTGTCTTCTTGCGACTGATGTATGAAGAAACTTACGCATGTGATACATGTACATCTTGATTATTTACAGATTGGAAGTATCGAAATACTATGCGTATGAGCTTCTGCATGCGATTCATTTGAGTAAAGAATTATGATTACTAGGGGGAAGAAGTGGATGAATAGAAGTTTCATGTGATGCACATCTTGACCTTAGTTTGTTTCAGGATTATTAAGTTAATCGTGTGTGTAGACTATTATTGTTTCTTTGAAGAAAATAAAATCTCCAAAATGAACAGCTATTCTTCTACATGTGATTCGCTTGATCAAAGTAAATCGATTGTACTGTTCATCTGCCAGGTGAATGGATTGAAGTTGTTCGCCGTATCAGACCCGTCAATTACATCTGCATGATTGATACTTTGTCACAGCAGACAAGATATAATGTAGGGGTTCTATCGATGTGTCGTAGCAGTAGAGGCGTCATTACACCGGGCATTCATGCGAAAAGATCTCTTGCATGCGCCTACATCCCCGGTTAAACACCTCAGCTTCCTGTAGTAAGTCTACGGCAAGTCACCTCCGGTCCATCTGTTGCTCGAGTCGTCCACCATTGTTTCGATCGGCACTGAGGATGAAGATTCTTGATGGATACACGATCCAATGTGATAATGAGATGGCCGTGACTCGCAATCGAAGGTTCGTTCACATCTCCGTGTACTGATGTGCGATCCGAGAAGGATCAAAGGGTGTGCTACTACTATTCTCGAATTTTGAGCACTTGGATTTGTAAGATATTGATTCTCGACAAACATATAGTTCATAGCATTTCATTTTCTATCATGCGCTCATGGAATCCAGAAGGATTTGCAGCGTCTGCAATTCCTGACGAACATATAAATAAAAAGAGTTATGACTTGACTTCGGGTCATCTTTTTTTATCATTTATTTTGCTGTTGAAATGATACAAAAAGATTATTCATGACAATCGGACACGGACACGGTGAGCGTGACATGAACGAAACGAAGTTAGCAGCAGGTTCCATCTCATCGGTCCTGATCATGAATAATTTAACATGGTGGGTCCAACAAAATAATGAAGCCAATAAAGAGCCTCGTCTTATTTGTGACTCACCTCAACTATCGTTTGCATGGTGATCATATGATGAGAATGGAATCTGACTGCCATATTATAAATATAATAATACAATAAAATAGTAGGAACTATGAACTATATAAATATAATAATACAATGCATCCTTCGTTGACGAGAGACATGTGCATCACGTGTTGCGAATTTCGGCATTCTTTCATACAGCATTATAAATGAATAAAGGGAAGAATAAGACTTCATCGTCCTGATTGACTCCATGAATCTGAGCTTTTAAAGTATTGGAATGAGGAAGAATAAGACTTTGTCTCCCCAAGTTGATGTCCTAAACGCTTTCTCATCCTAATCGACTCCATGAATATGATATGAGGTTCTCTTAATGGCCATATCGGAGATGCCACCTTTTGAGATAACCATGTAGGGTGAGGTAAGTCTTTGGGAGGATACTTTCACTGGTGTGAAGAAGAGATATCATGTGGTTACCATTCACCAAGCTGGTAAAAGCCCCTCCAATTATTGGAGTGCGTGGTGGGTGCCCTGCCACCTTGTTTCTACTCGCAAGTGACCGTCTTTTTCTTCAGTACGTTCCACAATGCCTTCTTGTCTTCATCCCTGTGATGGAGCTTCAAATGGGAACACAGCCTTGGGTGAGGATTCTAATTTATCATTTCCTTGACTTGAAGGCTTGCAGGACAACCTGTCTATGGAGACAACTCAGTAAAGCTTTTTGGACATTTAGGCAGCCACCGTTGGTCTGTGTCTTTGCTCTTCTGCCCTAACAGAGCTTGGAGGGAGGGGTTTGCTTGCCCACCTGCACAGAGTTGCTCAGAAGAGCTGACGCTGATGTGCCAAGGATCATTGGGGAATGCTGAGGGAAGATTTGATTGCAACCAAATAGACCTTCATCAGCCCATCAAAACATTCACACGATATTGCCACCATAACAGCTGATGATTATGACCTGCATGTCATCACCAATTCATTTACAGATCTACAGAACATCAAAATAATGTTCCCATGGAAACTTCTGTACCTTTTATTTTTTTCGTCCTATCTGCTCGGATTTCATAAATATTTTTGGATTCCTCGAAGGTTATGGAATCTATGTATGAAAAGATTTCAAAAAAAAAAATTAGAATTAAGATTTGATTATTCTATAAATATCTCATATATTTTTAAAATTTATTAAAAAATATTAAAAAATACTTTGAATATTCTTACATTTCGAAAGAAAAATCGGGAGAAATTCTTTCGATTTTTACGAGAAGAATGTATACCGAAAGTTGTGTCTTAGGTAAAGCTAACTTAGTATAATGCTATATATATATTGAAGAGTTTTATTATCCTTCTTTAAAACACAAGTAAAGAGTGTTGATCCACATAAATTATTTATTTATTTATTTGTGTTCGATTATTGGCCTATGGATTCTTCTTTTTTGTTTTTCCATTATAGTTAAAAAAAAATATTCATTGTAAAATAAATTACTTTCGCCGTTATATAGAATTTGGGGATAGCAACTATTAATATAACATGAATAAGGAAATAAGAAACTTTATCAATAAATTATCATCACGATATATATGAAATCGTATCAACATATCGACACATGCAACATATCAATGTACTAATATATATTATCAATATTATTTTTTTAATATATGTCAGTTATATCGAGTGTATGTGACGACATTATAAATCTTAATTATGTCACCAGCTGTGATGGCTGACATGTGATAGACATTATATGCTTTAAAAAAAAAAGGCAGGCACATGCTGAACATGCAAAAGCAGCATTTATTACAAGCCAACTTGAGGAGAATTTTAACCTTGGAAGTTATCACATGCCATCTAGTGGCATTTTACTGCTTAGAACAAAGGAAAAAGAAGGCATGTCAACTTTACAGACGGTTGACTACAGGAAGAAATTGAGCATAATTAGAAGCACATCCACTGAGCAGCTATTTTATCCACCTAAAGGCCAACAGACATGCAGCCACACAGACACAAATTACTAATGGGAAAGAAACCTGCAAAATGAGTAGGTACAAAGTCCTTCAACGTGGATCCCATGGCATTTTTGCCCACCACCCAATGTAACCTTTCTCTTGCTTCTCTGGAGAATGACTTCCACTCAAGTAGAGTTTCTCGAAGAACTCCTTTTTTTGAGGCCACAATACCTCAGCGTATCTCTCTGCTGGTATTCGGCATTGTCACCAGTAGATATGGTCCCATTGGCCAAGAACAAATACATGCCACACCTCTTTCTTTCTCTCTCTCTCTCTCAAATGACCACTGATCTGTACAGTTGTCAGTTGCTCCGGTTATATTTAAGAAAGAACCTGCTATAACCCGACTATCTGTCATCTCCACTCAAGACTTGGCAGAGAGAGAGAGAGAGAGGAGGAGGTCAGGGTCATGGAAGGTACCATAAGCACCTCCCACAGCTTGGCCAAACTTTGTGAAAGCTACTTTACTCTTAGGCACATTTCAGTAGGTTCATACAACACTGGTGTTTGCAATGCAGGCAGTGTCTCTACCAGTGTGGCTCGCTACATCGACCGAGCCTACGACCTCCTCTCTTCCCTGTCGACGGCCGAAGCGCTGAGCCGGGTCGCCGCCGTGTGCGAGGTGGTGAGAGCGGGGGTGCTGGTGCCGCTGCTGAAGGTGGCCGTCGTCCTGTGCTTGACCATGTCGGTGATGCTGGTCATCGAGAAGCTGTCCATGGCCATCGTCGCCCTCTACGTGAAGGTTTTCCGGCGCACGCCGGAGAAGATCTACAAATGGGCGCCTCTGTCACAGGATCTGGAGCTCGGCTCTCTCTCCCATCCCATGGTCCTTGTCCAGATCCCCATGTTCAACGAGCGAGAGGTAAGTCTTCTCCCGACCCAAGCCCAAGCCACTCATCAACTCTCTCTCTCTCTCTCTCTCTCTCTCTCTCTCTCTCTCTCACGCACACACAGAGACACGAGCCACAATTTGTGTTGTTGTCGCAAGTTCCTTGCAGATACGACACTGTAGCTGTGGGCTGTGATGCACACTGGGTGGTGCCACTTGTCGAATGGAGCCCACGCATGTGGGAGGCCACATCACCCCGGGATAATCTCAAGGCTGACCCAGTGCTTTAAAGTGGCTCCTCCGACATGATGGATCATGGATGCTTTTGGTTTGCTTTCGCGTGACCCACGAGCTGATGCTGTCGTATTTAGTGCACCGCCACCATCAATGTGATGGATGATGCAGAGCAACTGTCCATGTTCTGGAAATGGTGTGAACCCCTCTGAGCCCATAATTAATGGAATCCGTGCGATCTATACCAGTAGGACTGTAAAACACACAATTTTTCTCTCTTAGGTTTTTAGGTCAATTATCAAACCTAAATCATAAGACAACTGGGCACCAATTGCCATATCAGATTTGAGAAATGGCTGCTTGCAGAGGAAGTAGTTGACCAAGTGGCTTACAGTATGAACTGTTGCTTTGTTCAAAAGAAAGGAGAAAGGAAGCTGTGGGCTCTCGCAAGGAACTTACAGGTGCACCTCAAACACTATAATGAGAAGGCACATTGCTTGGTCACTGGTGGATCCTTCTTTGCCCCACCATGGTGGCCAAATGTTGTCTGACATTAATATATGTAATCCGAACATGACTTTGTCCCGTCTCATCTGGATCTGATCTCTTCCATTTTATATCAGTATATTGGCTTTCTTCACAGATCTTTACCCCACATGTAGTACTTGCCTGACAGGCCAGGTCATAAAGGACCTAGTAGACCTATAATTATTCTCGATGACAGTAAGAAACAAGTTCTCATTACTGAGTGAGCTTCATGAGAGTCCTAAGTATTCCAATCACATGACACATTCATTTAAGAACATTTGCTTCAGCTGATGATGTTACAGTTTGCTGGAGAACATTTCACAGTAAGGGAGAAGAGCAGGGTTGGTGGTTTTAGGCCATCTAAGTCTTCTATCCTTTGGCCTATCTTCCATTGAAAGTTTAATCCTTTATCCAGTCGTATGGGCAGGATGTCGACCAGAGCACACGGCCACCGCCTGCACTCTGCAGATTGTTGTTTTGTGCACATGATTCACACTGGTGATGGAGATATATCAATTGCTTCCACTATAGAAGTGTATGATTGCAGTGCAGAAAAAATTAGAGAGAGAGAGAGAGAGAGAGGTCCTACATTGGTCTAGTCAAGGTCAATCGGAAAAAGAAAAGCTTGAGAGATTGGGTTCATATAAAAGAATACTATATTTCTCAGAACATAAGACAAACAATGGCCATCATTAAGTATCACTGTATCAGAATAAAAAAGGAAAAGGAGATACTCTATCTAACATTAATTCTTTAATTTTTACTTATACTGTCAGTTTTTCCACATTCTGATTGGCATTTTTTACTTTTTGAGCTTGCTGATAAAACACAAGCTGAATTATGCAGGTTTACCAGATCTCAATTGGAGCAGTGTGCAAACTGGCATGGCCGCATGACAGACTCATAATACAAGTCCTTGATGATTCAACAGACCTATCAATTAGGGTCAGCTTTCCTGCTCTTTGAATCATGGTTAATTTGAGACTGTGAGCTAACCACAGATGCATATGCGAGATCATTATGATCTCTACTTTGAATTTTATACTTTTTAAGTACTTCCATGAGGTTGAAGGTCATTTATATGATGTATCATGAAAAATGGGTCTTCTCATTCTGTGTTGTCTTATAAAACAACATGCCATCAATTCATTCTTTCGGATCACCTGCTGTAGCTGAATCACAAGGAGTTCTACATTAAGATCATGACATGATATGTATTAGTGTGCAGGAACTGGTGCAAGAGGAGTGCCAGAAGTGGTCCAACAAGGGAAGAAGAATACACTACATATCAAGGGACAACAGAAATGGGTATAAAGCTGGAGCTATGAAAGAAGCAATGGATCTTGACTATGTGAAGAAATGCGACTATGTGGCAATATTTGATGCAGATCATGAGCCCCCAACTGATTTCCTTTTGAGAACCATCCCTTTCCTCATGCACAATCCCGACATTGCTCTTGTTCAAGCACGTTGGAAGTTTGGTAAGTTTACTTATCAGCATCAGCATCTTCTTAGCTTTTTTTTTTATAAGTAGCATCTTCTTAGCTTTTGTGCATTGACAGTGAAATTGGATAGTAAATGTAACATATAAATTGTTTATAAACTCTCAATGATATCAACATCGGCACGCACTTTTCTTTCACTTTTGTCCAACTTGGTTTTTCTCTCTTTCGATGCTATTCCTAAGATGCAGAATTCACTCTTGGCAGCTTGATTGGCTTATTTTCCATGGTTTTAGAGCATACTGACACTGAAAAAGAAAGACTCTCATTTGCACCAACTATATCATCTCATTTCACTGAGTTTAATGCAACACTGAACTCTTTTCATTGCTCCTGCAACATTGGATTTTGTCAGACAAGTTGACCTCTGATTCTGTGCAGTGAATGCCAATGAATGCATAATGACGAGGATACAAGAGATGTCGCTGAACTACCATTTCAAAATGGAGCAACAGTCGGGTTCATCGACCATGGCATTTTTCGGATTTAATGGTGAGTTTACTGTTTTTGTTCTTGCAGTAGAAGAAGAGTAACGAGTGATAGTCATGATTTAATGATTTCTTTTGCATTAGGAACTGCCGGTGTTTGGAGAATCCAAGCTATTAATGAAGCTGAGGGCTGGAAAGAGCGAACTACTGTGGAGGACATGGACTTAGCAGTTAGAGCATCTCTTCAAGGGTGGAAATTTGTGTATATTGGAGACCTTAAGGTTTGTGTATATGTTTTCTTGGCTGCTTTCAAGAATGAAAAATCATATTCTGAATTGGATTTCAAGAGGATGAATTGACAATGCACACAAAATGCATAAAGTTACTGATTTAGGATATGGCATAACATAATTGGTTAAATGAAGTTTTATTAGGCTCTTGTAAATTACAAAAGCTCTGAATCTTGATTGGATTTTCACATTCATGCAATACTAAGTTTATAATACAAGACAAATAAAATTTAGGAGGCGAAAACAAAGTATCAGTAGAATTTGCGGGTCTTCCAATCGCTAAAACATATTTTCTTCAGTAGGTAAGCTGTGAATAACATTGAACCGTTAGTGATTAACATGTTTCTGTATATGTGTTTGCCAGGTTAAAAGCGAACTACCAAGCAGTTATAAGGCGTATCGGTATCAGCAACATCGTTGGTCCTGTGGACCTGCAAATTTGTTCAAGAAAATGACGATAGATATTATAATGGCAAAGGTCAGCTCAATCTACTGATCATAAATGGATGATGAGTGCCATGATTGTGTATCTGTCTTTTCTTACTATGACTAATTATCATACAATTGTATGAACAAATTGCAGCGAGATTCTCACATATTTAGCTTAGCGATGTCCAAAGTGTATGATTTCTCATTTGCTTTATGTGGCTTTCTGCAGAAGGTGTCTTTGCTGAAGAAACTATTTCTGCTCTACAACTTCTTCTTTGCAAGACGAATTATATCCCACAATGTGACCTTCTTCTTCTACTGCATCATCATTCCAATTTCTTCCTTTTTCCCCGAAGTAATAATCCCAAAATGGGGGGTGTTCTATATCCCAACAGTCATCACCATCCTCAATTCAATTGGAACTCCAAGGTTTGATACCAGCCATAAGTTCATCTTTACTGAGCCATGGCCGAATGGTCGCTTCCTCTCTTCATCCTGAAGTGGTTCAATTTTTACAGGTCTTTACATCTCATTATAATCTGGATATTTTTCGAGAACGTCATGTCCTTGCATCGATGCAAGGCTGTCTTCATCGGTCTATTTGAAGCAGGGAGAGTGAACGAGTGGGTCGTCACAGAGAAATTAGGGAAAGCATTAAAGACCAAACAAGTTTCAACAGCTGCCAAGAGAAGTTCAAATAAGTTCTGGCAAAGGTAATTCTGATGACAGCATCATTACCATGAACTCAATTTTTTTCTTCGCGACGAGACTCATGCTTAACTTGCACTCTTGCGCTACTTCTCTTGTTGCTCACAGGTTTCTTTTCTTGGAGCTGGGAATGGCAGTAGTCCTCTTGATATGTGCATGCTACAACTTCATCTACAGATCAAACCAATACTTCATATTCATTTTTCCTCTCTCTCTCTCCTTCTTCTTGATGGGTTTTGGTTTTGTGGGCACTCACATTCCAGCAGCAAAGTAGCTGAACATAGTTTCGACATCACATTTGTCCTCCATTTCATTGTTCCTCTCTTCTCTACACAAATTCTTTCATGTCATCCAACAGCTATTTTATATATTATTTCCATGAATAAGAGGCCAATCCAACATCATCATGGAGGAGAAATTAATTGATACCACGGTGGAGGATTTCGCTAATGGCTGAAAGTTAGAGGCTGATTGCATGAGCAGTGCAGAATTATGTAAGAACTGATCGCATGCAGATTTAGGCTTATGTTCTCTTAAGAATAACACCCTATAACTCAGCCACTGAAACACCTGTGTAACTGTTCTGTTTAGTGAGTAATAATGTATCAGGTCATTCTCTTATGATGTCTTGCTGAGGAAGTGATCTGCCGATGAACGTTTTGTGGCCATTTCTCCTATCTTTCCACTTTCTTTCTCTTTTTTTACTGGGTTTGCGGAAACGAGGGAAGAAACAGAACATCACAGTCCAAGAGATTGTGAACCAACAGCAGTCTCTTTGCTTGTCATTAGCAAGGAAAAACTGTAATCAAATTCTTAATTTAGGTATATTTTTTTATTTTCTTTTTTGTTAATAAAATTTAGAAAATAATTATTCAATATTTCAAGTAGGGT
>LVTN01001524.1:19675-70064 GCA_001649415.1 Musa itinerans
AGGATTAACTACGTTGAAAGTAAGACATGCAGCAGGAGTTGTGCCGGAGTCAAGACTATGATCACGTTGGGTGTTCGAGAGTTCGACGGAAGTCCGGACGGTCGTCGGAGGTTCTGCGGGAACAAATCCGAGAAGTCCAGGAGCTTGCGAAAGAAGCTCGTCGGAACTCGCCAACGTGATCATAGTCTTGACTCCGGCGTAACTCCTGCTGCATGTCTTACTTTCATCGTAGTTAATCCTGCACACTTATCTTAACATATGGATTAGATAACAAATGACAATTGACTTCATCATCAAAATATGAGATTCAACAATTTTCCTATCGAGGGTAGATAGAGAGATTCCCTTTGGGGATTAGTAGGCTATTAGACGTAGTGGTTGGATAGTTCCTCTATCCGCTATTAGAAGCATGTCCTTATTTTGACGGGTGAGAGACACTACTTTATCCGTTGTTGAGAGTGTAATATGGGTTTGTCTTCATATTGTCACGGATTTAGCCTGTTTTGCCTAAGTCGTGCGGCACAATTGCGTGTTCGTCCGCAAATGTCAGCTTCCCCAAAACCTCCTATGGTCTCTTAGGACATACAAAAGAGGAAACAAGTTAGAGAAAATGTCTTACTCGGGATTCACAAGTAATTATTTTAGCAAATAACTTATAGCCAATGCAAATTACAAATAAACGTTACAAGCTCTAAGCAGTTGCACAACAAAGGTCTAGATGGTCTACTACAAACCAAAATCTCTCACAAATGTCCATATGACACAACCTTTATTTACAAGCCTAAAACAACTACCAAACCCAACTAAAATGGGGCTATTAAGCATTCGACCGTCCCTCTACATACTGTACAAAGCATGAACAAACCAAAAGACACAAACATACATAAGTATTACATCAAACACTCTGTTTACAATTTTGCTCGTGATAGTCTCCCATACTTATTCTTTTGACATCCTCGTCAAAGCCTTTGCTGACATTGCAACTCCTTGCTTTTGCTGAGTCTTCAATCTTCTACTCCAGTTGCAATGCACATCTTGACTCCTAACTGCTCTCTACTACTATTGTTGAATAGTCAAACTTTTGATCCGCTATGCTGCTTTAACTTATCAATGACTTTGACTCTAACATGAGGTTGCTTGAGTTGTGTTGATCCTTATTGGTTTCTACGAATTTTTCAAATGAAGGAAAAGACCATCCTTAATATGCACCAATCTCTTAAATGCCTCATGTCGCTTGAACTAGGTGGATGCTTGTTGGAGCTTTTTAACGAGCATCGCCTCGCAAACTTTTAAAGTTTTTGGGTCCTTCCTCTATAAAATTTGCCCATTGACTCTTCTTTCACTTAGTTGTGACTTCTAAGTAGGTTCATATCACTTCCACTTTCGATTAACATTTTGTTGAGAAATGAAGCGGACAATCTACTCTCAATAACACTAATCACCGTTAGTGAGGATTTGATAACTATTATCTATAACCATTATTATTAAATATTTTATTTAATAATAATGTAACTATTCTTATTAAGTTCATTATTCATTATAATCAATTTCTTCATTTATTATGTTTTAAATATTTTGATTTTTCATTCAAAACGTAACCATTATTATTAAATACTTAATATCATTAAAGTTCTTCATTATGGTCCAAACATTACAAATTTGAATTAATTCTTGAACGTTATGAGTTGGTGATAATAACTATTGTTGATAAGAGAACATCTATATAAACGAGGATTTTGGTCCCTGTGCTCAACATCTATTTCAAGTCTAAAGGATTTCCTACACAATCTAAAGTGAGATTTCTAAGCCGAGAAGTGCCAAAATTCAAGAAGAAATCATTGCTGAAATTCTTGATAACAATGGCCGGAGGTACACAATTTCATTTCCACATTAGTTTTTATTGTGTTTCTATTATAATAATTTAGAAACACATTTTGGCATCAAAATTTCTAACATGATTAAGTTGTTAAATGACACTTCTTAACGGTTGGTATCAAAGCAAATTGACCTCTGTCTTGATATGAAAGAATTTTCATTTTTATACCATGAATATAATTTGATTTTGGTTTCTTTTTAAAACTTCTTGATATATATCATATTAAAAATTATGATGATATAATATTTTCAATATTTTTAGTTGGTAAAATGCTGCACATTTGGTTATCCATTTTATATGTCCAAAATATCTAG
Source organism: Musa itinerans (assembly GCA_001649415.1). Classification (NCBI taxonomy): domain Eukaryota; kingdom Viridiplantae; phylum Streptophyta; class Magnoliopsida; order Zingiberales; family Musaceae; genus Musa; species Musa itinerans. The sequence continues at coordinate 21,866 of LVTN01001524.1, forward strand.
TGATATATATAATCTTAATTAATTAGGAATTAACCATAATATTCTTAATTAATTAAAATTATATATAAAGTTAAAATAAGGATTACATAAGTCATTAGACATCATATTGTGACTGATTATATTTAATATAATAATTATTATCACACAGGATCTTTTATTATATTTAATATAATTAATCAAGATAAAATATCTGATTATTTTCATAATTTACCCACAACAAGGATTATGAATTGAAATATAATTTAATAGTTTTATTATAAAGACGATTTGAATCTATTTGAATTAAAAATTTAACCCTGATTTGAATTTATTTGAATTAAGAATTTAATCCACAAGTAATTTTTATGTCATGAGATTCATCTTTTGGCACATTTCACATTGGTAAAATATGTAGTTTAAACTATTAAGCCTCAAATTTTGACATAAACATGTTTGATTTTGTGTAGTTTCTCAAACTGTTAATTTCTCTAATATTTGATGTGACCTTCCTGAACTTAGTAGTGATAACTATAAGATATGGAAGGAGAGGGTTCTCCTCCATTTAGGGTGGATGAATATTGATTATGCTATTAGGAAAGATGAACCACCTATAGTCAATAATACTAGCACTCCAACTAAGGTCGCGTTATATGAGCGATGGGAGCAATCCAATTGGCTCAGCGTGATATTTATCAAAACTAAGATAACTGTTGGTATACGTGGTTCTGTTGACTAGCATGAAAAAGTTTGAGACTTACTACAAGCTATCGATGAGCAATTTGTCACTTCGAAAAAGTCACTAGCATGTACCCTATATCACTTCGAAAAAGTCACTAGCATGTACCCTAATAATGAAAATTTCATCCCTTAGACTTATCAACATAAAAGGTATGCGTGAGTATATAATGCAAATACGAGATATTGTGGCTCAACTTAAAAAACCCAAGGTTAATATATAAGAATCTTTCCTGGTGCACTATATTCTAAACACCCTTCCACATCAATACGGACCTTTTAAGATTTCATACAATACACATAAAAATAAATGATCGATTAATGAATTAATGACCATGTGTATTTAAGAAGAAGATAGGCTAATGATGAAACTGGGTGAGAGTACATTGATGGTAACCACTCGCGGGAAGAATAAAACTGACAAAAATCAAGCCAATCAGAAAGCTCATCAGTAGGGAAAAGATAAAATACCACCCCAAGTTGATATCAAGAAAGAAGCAAAGTGTTTCTTTTGTAAAAGAAAAAAATTGGAAAGGACCTTTTATGTACTAAGTTTCTCACGAAAGTTAATTTATATTTTCAGACTCGTACCAGTTGGATTTTTCCTTAATTTTAAGGATATATCATTTCGTTTATTATATAAATCTAATTGTGTTGGGAAAGGTATTTTGTCTGATTGGTCTTTACCGTATTTTATTACAAAATAATGATACTCAAAGTTAAATTGGAACATGCATTTTAACTTTAAGTAGCGGTTTTGTTTTAAAATTGAAAAGGACCTTTTATGTACTAAGTTTCTCACCAAAGTTAATTTATATTTTCAGACTCGTACCAATTGGATTTTCCCTTAATTTTAAGGACATATCATTTCGTTTATTATATAAATCTAATTGTGTTGGAAAAGGTATTTTGTCTGATTGATCTTTACCGTATTTTATTATAAAATAATGATATTCAAAGTTCAATGCATGTTCATGCTGGTACTAAAAGGTGTAATATTAATGAGGACTCTTCTATGTTATGGCATCGGAGATTAAGACATAACTCCATAGAGAGAATTAAGAGATTAGCTAATAATGGGATACTTAGTACTCTTGATTTTACTAATTTTAAGACTTGTGTGGACTGTATTACAGGAACGTAGACCAATAAGTCCAAAAAGGGTGTCAATAGAAGTTCAAACATATTAGAGATCATTCATACTAATATATGTTATCCAGACATGGACACACATGGTCAAAAATACTTCATCTCCTTTATAAATGATTACTCACGATATATGTATATTTATTTGTTTCATAACAAAAATGAAACATTAGATGCCTTCAAAGTCTTTAAGGTTGAAGTTGAGATCCAATGTGGTAAGCAAATTAAAATTGTGAGATTAGATAGAAGTGGAGAATATTATGGTAGATATGTTAAAAATGGATAAGCACCTAGTCCTTTTGCTAAGTTTCTTCAAGAACATGGGATTGTTGCCCAATACACTATGTCTGGTTCTCCAAACCAGAATGGTGTTGCAGAAAGAAGAAACCGAACATTATTAGACATGGTGCGGAATATGCTTAGCAACTCCAATCTTCTTAAGTTCTTGTGGACTGAAGCACTAAAGACAATTGTGTATATATTAAATCGAGTTCCAACCAAGGCTGTCCAAAAGACACCATTTGAATTATGGAAAGGTTAGAAATCAAGTTTACGACATATGCGCATTTGAGGATGTCCGTCTGAGATTAGGATATATAAATAAACTGGACCCAAGGACAATTAGTGGGTATTTCATTGCATATGCTGAAAAGTCCAAAGGTTATAGGTTCTATTATCTATCTCACATAACTAGGTAGGATATATAAATAAACTGGACCCAAGGACTATTAGTGGGTATTTCATTGCATATGCTGAAAAGTCCAAAGGTTATAGGTTCTATTATCTATCTCACATAACTAGGATTGTGGAATCAAAAAATACTAAATTTCTTGAGGATGATAGGATTAGTGGGAGCGATCAATTCAGGAACTTAGTTTCTACACATGATCATATAGAATCTCAACCTTCCACATCAAATGATAGATTGGTTATAGTTCATAGCACTCCTCAAGTACAAATTGATGTCGAACAATCAATCATTGAAATTCCATAAGTTGATGATAGTATTCTAATAGATCAAGCAGTTCAGGAATTATAATAAGCTCCTAAACAACTAGTTGAACCACAAGTTTCTCAAGGAAACATTGGTACATCATTAAGAAGATCTACTAGAAACTAAAGATCAGTAATCCTTAGTGATTATGTTATATATCTATAAGAATCTGGCTATAATATTGGAGCAAAAAATGATCCTGAAACCTTTTCATAAGTCATGAGTTGCAAAGAATTAAATTTGTGGCACGATGCCATGAAAGAAGAGATGAATTCCATAAAGAGCAATGGAGTCTGGGATCTTATAGAGTTGTCTAATGAAACAAAGGCTATTGGCTACAAATGAGTATCGAAAACTAAGAAAGATTCATTAGGCAACATTGAGAGATACAAGGCAAGACTTGTTGCAAAGGGATTTACTCAAAAAGAGGGATTTACTCAGGACTTGTTTTCTCTTTGTATCATTTTGGCATTGGTTGCTCATTTTGACCTTGAGTTGGAATAAAATGATGTGAAAATAGTATTTCTTAATGGAGATCTAGAGGAAGAGGTTTATATGAAATAACCTAAAGGTTTCTCCTTTAGTGTTAGTGAACACTTGGTTTGTAAGCTTAAGAAGTCTATATATGGTTTAAAACAAGCCTCCCGCCAATGGTATTTTAAATTCTATGAAGTGATTTCTTCATTCGGATTTGTTGAAAATCTCATGAATCAATATATATACTAGAAGGATAATGGGAGTAAAATATGTTTCCTTATTTTATACGTAGATGATATTTTGCTTGCAACTAACGATAAATGTTTGCTGCATGAGGTAAAACAATTCCTTTCTAAAAATTTTGACATGAAAGATATGGGTGAACCATCTTGTGTCATTGGCATTAAGATCCATAGAGATAGACCTCGAGGAATTTTAGGTCTATCACAAGAAACATATATCGATAAACTTTTAGAAAGATTTCGGATGAAGGATTGTTCACCAAGTGTTGCTCCCATTGTGAAAGGTGATAGGTTCAATTTGAACAAATGCCCAAAGAACAACCTTGAAAGGGAATCAATGAAAAACATCTCATATGCTTCTATCATAGGAAGTCTTATGTATGCTTAGGACTATACTGACCTGATATTGCATTTATTGTAGGGATGCTAGGTCGATATTAGAGTAATCCAGCTATGGACCACTTGAGAGCTGCAAAGAAAGTGATGAGATATCTACAAAGAACCAAAGATTACATGCTTATGTATAGACATAAAGACAATCTGGATGTAATTGGTTACTCAGATTCAGACTTCGTCGGTTGTGTTGATTCTCATAAATTAACATCAGGATATATTTTTATGATGGCTGGTGGAGCTATATCTTAGAGAAGCGCTAAGCAGACCTTGACTGCTACTTCTACCATGGAAGCCTGAGTTTGTCTCCTATTTTGAGGCTACTTCACATGGTGTATGGCTTAAGAGTTTCATTTCTGAGCTTAGAATCATGGATTTTATTTCTAGGCTATTAAGAATTTTTTACGATAATTCAGGTGTTGTCTTCATGGCTAAAACTAATAAAAGTGGAAGTCGAAGTAAATACATCAATATTAAGTATTTAGCCATAAGAAAACATGTAAAAGAAAAGAAAGTGCCCATTGGACATACTAGTACTAAATTGATGATTGTTTATCCTTTGACTAAAAGCATGCCACCTCTGAAATTCAAGGATCATGTAAAGAAAATGGGACTTGGTTCCACTTTGTAATGATATTGAAACTCTTATATATTGTGATATTTTCTCATTCATGTCAACGTAAAATTTGTTAAGAGCTTATGATTGTCCGATTTGAAAATTAAATCATACCCAATTTGATTATATTTCGAATATATTTTAAATAAAATATTTTAAATATTAAACATTCGAACCCTACAAACTAGGTACTTTCGATAAATGTCCCTTCAAAACTGAAGTTAATAATCTAGTTAAATAGATCGGACTAGTTAAACTGAATTTTCTATATGTGTACCAACTTGTGCGCTCTTTTCAACGATCGTTACGCCTAACTATCACGCAGTTCATATGATAATAGAAGAGTAAAATTTTATCATAATCGTCGTTATCCTATGTTGGACTCGAGATTGTGTGATACTGTCCACGTGGTGCTCATCAAGCATGGTTAGCTTGTAATCGTTATTATTAAATATTATATTTAATAATAATATAATAGTTCTCATTAAGATTCATAATTCATTATAATCAATTTCTTCATTTATTATGTTTTAAATATTTCGGTTTTTCATTCTAAATGTAACCATTATTAATAAATATTTAATATCATTAAGTTCTTTATTATGGTCCAAACGTTACAAATTTGAATTAATTCGTGAACGTTATAAGTTGGTGATAATAAACGAAGATTTTGGTCCCTGGGCTCAATGTCTCTTTCAAGTCTAAAGGATTTCCTACACCATCCAAAGTGAGATTTTTGAGCCGAGAAGTGCCAAAATTTAAGAAGAAACCATTGTTGAAATTCTTGATAACAATGGCTAGAGGTACGTAATTTTGTTTCTGTATTAGTTTTTATTATGTTTCTGTTATAATGATTTAGAAACATATTTTGACATCAAAATTTCTAACATTATCTTCCATTTGGTTTATTTGAAGGGTCTTTAATTATGTGTAGAGCTCCTCTGCTAGATAAATAAAAGAATTAGGATATTCAGTTTCGTCCATTCTCTTAAGAGTTGAGAAAGCAAAGGTTACTTGACTTCGTTCGCCTCCTCGAGGGTTGTACTCTATGCATCGAGCTAGTTACTAGCTTTCACCTACTCTTTGCTCACATTTCTGAAGCACTTGAAGTGTTTGTACTCCTTACGTTGAGTTAGCTACTATGATTCACCTTCTTAATGCCATCAAACTTCTGGAATGCAGGAAGTTTTCACCCCAACTTAGAATAAGTCTTTAATAGTTTTGGTCGCCTCTAGGATTATACTGTCTTCTTCATCAACCCTGTCGCCTACTCCTCTGAGTAGCAAATGTACAACACCGCGTATTGCCTGCTTCGTTCCTTGGTCATACACTCTTGCATGACCCGAAGTCCTTCACTTTCGACTATCTTAATGAGAAGCTCGTTGACACCGGTCTTACGAAGTTCCTTAGCCTTTGCCCTTCGACCTTATCGTGGCACTTAGAGTTTGCCTTCATATGCTCTACCTCCTTGGCCCCTTCTACAACCAAGTGCCCTCCCTCCATGAGAGTAAGGGATCGATGACTTCACGGAAATCCTGCCTCTACGGTACCATGACATTGTCATGCTCATGGCCTACTATCCATCGCCTCACATCTGCATCCCTTTCTTCATTGCCCTTCGACCTTATCTTGGCACTTAGAATTTGCCTTCATATGCTCTACCTCCTTGGCCCCTTTTACAACCAAGTGCCCTCCCTCTATGAGAGCAAGGAATCGATGACTTTATGGAAATTCTGCCTCTACGGTACCATGGCATTGTCATGCTCATGGCCTACTATTCATCGCCTCACATCTGCATCCCTTTCTTCATGATTGGTAGATATGTCTCTATGGCACTCTTCTAAGTCCATCTCTATTCTAACCAATGCTTTGTTTTGGGTAGTTAAGTCCCTATGGACTCATCGTCACTTCCTCGTCCCTTTCGACCCATTGCTTCAATACCTTTATGTTCTCCCAGCAGTTCCCCTTGGTCAATGGAAAGACAGACTGTAACTCCCATGTATGTCCTCTACCATTATGTTGTAGGGTTCGCATTGATTCTATTTTCCTTAGCTTCCATGATAGCAATATTCACTTACTCGGCATTGTCCTCTGACTTATCGGGTTCTCTTAAGCGAATATGAGCTTTAGAGTAGTCCAACTCTCCAACTACACTGATCATACCTCTACACGATCAAGTCCCTCCTTGTAACTCCCATGTATGTCCTCTACCATTATGTTGTAGGGTTCGCATTGATTCTATTCTCCTTAGCTTCCATGATAGCAATATTCACTTACTCGGCATTGTCCTCTGACTTATCGGGTTCCCTTAAGCGAATATGAGCTTTAAAGTAGTCCAACTCTCCAACTACAATGATCATACCTCTACACGATCAAGTCTCTCCCATGGGACTCATTGGTACTTGCATTCGAACTTTTTCCCCAGTAGTACACAACCCCCATGTGTAGAGCTCCGTTGCTGGATAGATAAAAGAGATACTTAGTTTCGCCAATTCTCTTAAGAGTTGAGAAGGCAAAGGTTACTTGACTTTGACCACCTCCTCGAGAATTGTACTCCATGCATCGAGATGGTTATTAGCCTTCACTTACTCTTTGCTCATACTTCTGAAGCACTTGAAGTGTTTGCATTCATTGTATTGAGTTAGCTACTATGATTCACCTTCTTAATGCCATCGAACTTTTGGAATGCAAGAAGTTTTCACCCAAACTTGGAGTAAGTCTTTAATAGTTTTGGTCACCTTTAGGATTGTACTATCTTCTCCATCAACCCTATCGCCTACTCCACTGAGTAGCAAAGATATAGCACCGCGTCCTGCCTGCTTCGTTCCTTGGTTATTCACTTTTAACTGACCCGATGTCCTTCACTTTCAACTATCTTGATAAGAAGCTCATTGATACCGATTTTACGAAGTTCCTTAGCCTCTGCCCTTTAGTCTTGTCTTGGTACTTAGAGTTTGCCTCCGCATGCTCCACCTCCTCGGCCCCTTTCACGACTATGCACTCTCCCTCCATGAGAGTAAGGGATCGATAACTTTACGAAAGTCCTATCTTAGCGGTACTATGGCGTTGCCATGCCCATGGCCCTACTATCCGTCACTTCATATCCGCATCCCTTTCTTCATGATCGATAGATATGTCTCTGTGGCACTCCTCTGAGTCCACCTTCATTCTAATCGATGCTTTGTTTTAAGTAGCTAAGTCCCTATAGACTCGTTGTTACTTTCTCACCCCTTACGACTCCTTGCTTCAACACCTCTATGTTCTCTCAATAGTTCCCCTTAGTCGATGGAAAGACAGACTGTAACTTCCATGTATGGCCTCTGCCATCATGTTGTAGGGTTTGCATCGATTATGTTCTCTTTAGCTTCCTTGGTAGCAATGTTCGCTTACTCAGCCTTGTCCTCTAACTTATCAAACTCGCTTAAGCGAATATGAGCTCTGGAGTAGTCTAACTCTCTAGCTGCTCTGATCATACCTCTATATGATCAAGTCTCTCCCATGAGACTCATTGGTACTTGCATTCAAACTTTTCCTTCAGTGGTACACAACCCTCATATGTTGATGACCAAGGCTTTTATCCGATGTAAAATTTGATGCACGTATGGAAACCCTACTTTCGATCATACCTTCGTATGATATTATCCCTTACGGGACTAGTTTCGTGTGTATTACATTGCCACAAACTATTTTACCATGATCGGCTGCACCATGTCGCCTCTTGGTGACATCTTCATTACATTCTAATTATTGTGGGATGAGATCATGTTGTAATCCCTCCATGTGTGGCCTCTGCCAACACATCGCAGGCCTTCTTCCACCTTTGATTGTGTTTGCTTCTTTGATAATTGACCTTCATCGACCCGCTCTCGAGTTACACCCAAACGAAGCATAGCTCTAGGATAGTCCGTCACCTAATAGCTCCCGAAGTCCACAGGCTTTGTTAAAATTTATGCATCATTGCTTGGACCCTAGGCCTCTGCCCCTACTGCCTTGGGTCGCTCTCCTACTTGATCTCGTAATGTATTCCCCAATACAGTATCTTAAGCGAGATCATGTAACGACTCTTTGCTGCTCGCTCGGTCCGTTGAGTTTTGTGAAGTTGTTTTTTAAGATACTCCTCCTCAACATGTGTGGTCTGTTACATATAGTTCTCCCTCTGGAGAGTTGGGACTTATCCCTCCTGGATATTTGTCCCATTATAGGAATTTCTCTCTTCGCTTCATTCTCTCTGGAAGTTTCGGAGATCACCATCCTCTTGGACTATACCATCTTGCTAAACAAACTGTGCATTATTCTACCTCCCACAAACGCACTTGTTAGATTGTGACTCCACGTCAATACAACCCCTCGATGCACCCTTCAAGGCCTAGCAACATGCTGAACTCACTGCACACTTCAGCCTCCTACAGGCGTATCCTCTTCATGCTGAAGAGAAAATTTTAGCGCTCCATGGCGCCAAGATACGGTCGGTTTGGGATGGCCACGAACACTCCATTGTTTGCATACAATCCTTTGCATGAGTACCGAATTCTTCGAATTAGTAATCCTTCTCACTTTTGTGAGTTTTGCACAACTCTTTCAGTCGCTGAACAACCCATTCCACCTTACATGGTCTCATCCTTTATCAAGCGTCTCGCTTGCCTTGATCACCATCAAGTATGGTTGCTAACGTTGAGTCGTAGCTCAAACTCAGCCATTCCAACCTTTGTGTGCTACGTATTCTTCCTAGCTTACTTGTCCTCGTAGTGCCTCTTGCACGAAGGGTTGACAATTCATCTGAATGTCAATCTCAGATGCCCACTCCTCTGAGCGACTCTTTTTCCCTATACCTTCATGTCTGCTTTCCCCCAAATGGTCATATGTGCTAGCTGCCCTCAACGCAACCCGCTAGGTCCCCCATGTTTGCATGCCAAGTATTTATATGAGTGCTTGTCCCGCTCTGATACCATCTATCACAGACTTAGCTTGTTTTGCCTAAGTTGTGCGGCACCCTTGCTTGTCCATCCGTAAAGATCAGCCTCCTCGAAACCTCCTATGGTGCCTTAGAACCTACAAAAGAGGAAATGGGTTAGAGAAAACACATCACTTGAGATCCATAAACAATCATCTCAATAAACACTTCATAACTAATGTAAATTACAAACAGACTTCACAAGTTCTAAACGGTTGCACAACAAAGGGTTCAAATGGTCCACTACAGATCGAAATCTCTTACAAGTGTCCACATGACACAACATTTATTTATAAGCTTAAAATGACAACCAAACTCAACTAAAATAGGGCTATTAAGTATTCGATCGTTCCTCTATATGCTGTGCAAAACATGAACAAACCAAAACATACGAACATATATAAGCATTATATCGAACACTCTGTTTACAATTTTGTCCGTGACAATATGCTATTGGAAGAACACAAACTCATGCCATAGGATAAAACTCTTCATCCATTGTTGGGAGAGTGTACCTTTGGATATTTGATATACATTAGTGAGATAAACATTAGTGAGATAATTAACTTTTGATATGTATTTAGTGTAAAGTTTGACTAGATTTATTTTTTAGTTGACATCTTTATGTTTTAAGTCCAATTTTGACTTATATTTTTTATGAATAAATAAATTATAATAAATATTTATAATTTATATATTAATAAAATAAATATTTATTTATTTGACTTTTGATATATCAATGAAAAGATAATCTGATGAAAAAAAAATCAGGAAGAAAAAACATTAGAGATACTGCAAAGTCATGTTTTCATAATTGTCTATGTTGATCTTGACCATGCATTTTGACCAACAAAGTTGCGTCGATCTTATTACTGTTGAACTCTAACAAGTAGATTGAGATGTGTTGTTGATCATGAACCAGTGAATGCAAGGTTTGCTGTTTGCTTATTTTACTGCCATTTTGAACAGAAAAAAATAATGAACTTCAAGATATTGCTAGGGAGTGTAACCTACTGAAAGAATATTACTGTTTTCTCAAAATAATCTCCATAATCGTGGTTCATTTTTTTAAAGAGTAATCATCATACAAAATATCACATTTAATCTCCTGAGTTAATTAAAATTTCTTTTATATAGTTTAAAAGATATCGATTAGTTTAGTTGATAAATACTATGGTTATCGATAGCAAAAATCTTAGGATCAAATTCTGTCTTTATTATTTACGCTAAAAATAAAATAAAATAATAAAAATAAACCTCTTGGAGGCTATCCATGATATACAACTTATATTATTTAGCTTCCTATTTACTATTTTAAATTATAGAAAAACAAAAATAAATTATTAATATAATATTGATATTGTGAATGTTCTCCAGCTCGACATTTGTCACATCAGCACTAAATCAAAATGATAAATATCATCTGAATCAAATTTGATTGGAAGAATGTTACCCTTGAATTAAATTCATACAGTTGAAGTCTCCATCATATAAGTGACTCTCCTTTAGGTTTCTCTCTAATTCAATATGTTTACAACACAAGTATCGAGTTCGAATCTTTAATCTCGAAGATGGTAAAATAGATCAGATCGTATCAATTTTGACGCAACAAATCAATGACAATATATAATATATTTGAAATCATATTAATGTAAATTAGAATTTTAAATATTATTATATTAATGATCAGCCACAATGATATATGCGTAATTTTATTATCTCTTATATGTGACATTATATTTAAATATAATAAGAGGGATAAATTAAATGAGTATGTATATGTGCAATTTTGCCCGTATAAAATATCTACATTATACTTGGTATGTATTTTATACGCATAGCCTTCGCTTACCATGTACTCTGTGTCTTCTGCCTCCATGTTCTTCTTGGATGGGATTCGCAGATTGGGACCCGCAGCAAAGTCTATCATATTATCTTGGTACTGAGGTGCGCAGGCTGACCCTAACCCTCCTCTCCGAGCCGATCGACGCGATCGGAGAGGAGATCGACGGTTTCGGACCTCTTGCGTCTCGATTCGACGAACTGGATCCTGGGTTTGTGCTGTCAAGACAACACTTCTCGTAACCCTTGCTGTTCGGATCCATGGAATCCTCCGCTACGCAGCGGTTCGACATCTTCGAGGTCTTCGCGAGATACTGCGGTGAGTGGGATCCTTCTTGACAGATTTGGTTTATGGACCTTTGTTTGGTGTTGTAGTTTGGGAAAAAATCGCTCGCTCTCCGATGCGGGAAAGTGGTTCATCTTTTGGAGTCTTGTGGGGGCAAGTTGACCTGTGGACGCAGAATCGAGTGCTTTCGTGTTGATTTGTATATGAATCCCGTGTATTACCTGGAAAATTTTGTCTTATAGGAAGCATTCTGGCCCCGACTCGGATATCTTTCTTTGTGAAATACTTGGAAAGAAGAGGGGTGGCTGTGCTGTAAATCGTGATACGAAGCAATCAACTTCTAATCGTTTCTCCTTATGTTAGTTGGCGTCTATTACTACTCTTGTTCACTGATGGAAGATTTTTTTTTCTTTTTAAGTGTACTTACTATCTTGGAAGATTCGAATATGTCAATACTATTCGAGTATGCTTATTCCATAGTGATTTTAATTCGAAAAGCTGCAATTTTGAACGTAAAGCAAGAAAAAAAAATTTTGATTCTTGAGTATTTCTGGTCATAATTTTTCTAGTGCAATTTTCTGAATAAAAAAATCGTTTTCTTTTTTACTAATATGGACTGCATGACATTCTTATGTAGATATTGTGTCGAATAATGAACTTTCAAGCTCAAAGGAGCTGTTAGCTATGCTTTTAAGATCAATGGAGTATCGGGGGCAAACAAGGTTTGTTTCTTTGGGATGCTTAAGATTTTCTGAATCAAATTGAAGACTTGAAGCTACTCTGTTTGTTGCACTTCTTTTTAAGATCAATAGAGTATACATGTCTCATTCTCATGTATGCATTAGTTTTTTAACATCAAATGCAGTTGTAATATTTCTGGACATGCCATCTATTAATGCCAAGTACTTAACACTCAAATCCACTCCATAAATAGGAGTCACCAACTCCAGGTACCCATCTGATCACATAAAACCATGGGTTGAAGGAATTCATGATTACCTCGTAGAGTCGATTTGAATCAATAGTCATCTTTGCAAGGTTTTGAAGCTGACACATGCCATTTGGTAAAAGCTTTCTTTGACACCTTTTTCACAGAATTGAATGACATATTGGTACTCAAAACCTGTGTATCCCAGGGTTTGGATTCACCATTGTGGGGCCTACTGCATTTTTATCATTCCATACCATATAAGAATACCTTCATCCTACATGGCATCTTGTATTTTTTTCTCTTTTTATTAAGTTTTCTAACCTGTTTGTAATACCTTGGTTGGACAAGCTTCGGTTTTCTCATATTTGCATGTCTTAGAGGTCCAATCACTTATCCACAACAAGATTAAAAGATCTGTTTATAAAAGTCTCATTTAATTCTCTGGTTATCGCAAGTAATAGACAATTTTAAAATTCTTTGATTAAGCATTTCAAAACTTCTGTAATGTATCTTCTGAATTTCTCATAGTTATCCATATCAAGATCAATGTAACCCATTCATTCGGTGTTGGCACTGTGGTTCACCACCATCGACTGTGTAGTACAGTAGAGATATTTAATCCTAACAGTGCTGGTAGAAGTGGATACCCATCGTTCTTGTACTTAAAAGAGAATATTCTAGAAGTGACCATTTTGGTGCAATGAAAATCTGTTCTGCAGTAGCATTAGTTATTTTATTTATGCTTCACTTTCTTTCTAATAAATTTCTAGTTTTTGATTTAGGGAGACAGTATTCAGTGACATCTACAAGCTCATGACATGCCTTGACTTGTCTGTGAGTGTGGATTTATAAGTTATATCCTTTGTATATCGCATTTCTGTTTGCCATTTTAATTTTTTGTTGCTTGTAATGATTTTGTAGGCCGATTCTCTTAAGTTCAGTTGCTTTTATGATTTTGTCTTCTTCCTTTGTCGTGAAAATGGCCAGAAGAATATCAGTAAGATCATTTCTGTGAACTATTTTGAGTAGCTATATTTGTAACTTGGTGTTCTTTGCCATGCTGTGCATTATCTGACCCTTTCTTTCCACATATTTTCAGCTGTGAATAGGGCCATAACGGCATGGAGGTTGGTTTTGAATGGAAGGTTCCGTATGCTGGACCGATGGTGTAATTTTGTTGAGGTATGAAAATATCACACATGATCACTACATAAAAGTTCCATAGACCTACAATATCGTCTTTTGGCCTTTCTTTAGTTGGTCTCCAAGACAGCAGTGTTCAATATGCTGTTTCATTTCTGAATATTCATTATCATTCTTTTTCTCACTTTTGAATTGTAATTTGTTTTCATGTTCTGCTAAGTGAATGCAGTTATGAATTACATATTGGCATGTCCATCCTTAGGACATTTGGTGGTGTTGCTCAAAAACTATGTAGGACAATCATGAAGATAAACCTTTACCAATACTTCAGTTGAAGTGCAATCTGGTGGTATTTATAATTCCTAGATGCTTTGTGAAAAAATGCTGGATTTGGTTACTATGCCATCCAGAAGCCTCTTTATTGCATTGACCTTGAAGTTTGGTGGTAACTAATTGAGGACCAGTTATCGTAAATCAGCAAGGCAAAGGATCTGTAGTTCAATAATACGTTCTTGGAGTGCATAAATGCATGCAGAAAAAGGGGCTTGAGTTGGTTTATATGATTGTCAGTTGAAGAATTGATTTTCTTGTAGGAAATAATGGAACCAGGAAAATCTAGAGTTATTGAGAGTTCAAAACTAAAACTTATCATTTTATTTCAACTGAACTTATGAGGACATAAATTGATTCATTGGTAAATGACATTTAAACTTTGTATGCATACATGAAGAACAATACAAGGAAAAGATAAAACTGGATACATAAGTTCAGATTTTACCATGTTATACATTCCTCTAGTAGCAAATATACAATACAAAGGTTTGTTTGTAAAGTATATTGAACTTGGAACTCTGAGCTAAATGATGGAATTTTAAATATGGGAATAAAGTGGTATCTTAAATTAAGCAAAGTGGAAGTGGTATTTTGTCTGGAAGAGTCTAAACAGACTCTTATGAGAGAACTTGTTGGTAGTCATTGCATTTAAGTCCTTGACTTTTCCTTTTTCATTTTGATTATTGAGCTCAGAAACACCAGAGGCATAATATATCTGAGGATACTTGGCAACAACTCCTGGCTTTTAGCCGATGCGTGAATGAAGATCTTCAAGGCTATGATCCAAGAGGTAAGTGTATATTAGTATCATCTTATCTTGGTATAATTATGGCAACAATGCTGTTTAAACTCATCTTATGTTGGTATAATTATGGCAACAATGCTGTTTAAACTCTGCTTGCCACATGCAATTTGAAATAATTAAGCAAGGATAATTCATTTTTTTATTCTTTTAGGTGCTTGGCCTGTTCTTATTGATGATTTTGTTGAGCACATGTACAGGTTTGTCTTTTATGCATATTATGTACTATAAATGATTTCATCTTTTACATTTTGGTATATTATTAGGTTTACATCATATGATTGGAACTTCGTTTTGTATTTCAATTTCAGCTGTCTGGATTATTGGTTGTTATGCTTATTTAATGGTACATGCTACTATTTAATAGTATATTTCCATTTAAGCTGTCTTTTTTTTGCATATTATTTACTGTCATGTTGCTACCCAAGTCTGACGTTACATGGATATGGAACTGTGAGATGGATTATAATGGACACTCTAAGCTCTCATACCTGGCAAATGAACAAGAATTGCAGTTCTTTGATTCAAATAAGAGCTTGGTAACCCAAATATTGATATTGTTATCTTTTCTCTTCATATTTAGGTTTTACCTAACAAGCTTTGGAAATTTGGTCATTAATCTACTCAAGCAATGGCATTACAGAGACAAGAAACCATAATTTTCCAGCTATTTGCTGTTGACTATATGAATCATTTTCTATCATTAAGCCAATATTGTTATCTAGATATCCATGTTGTTACAGACTGGCAAAAATTGTGTTGGTTATTAGCTACCTAACAAAATTCTCTCCTTTTCCAGGCACAGTGGAAAATATTGAAAGTAAACCAAAAAACAAACACTTTAGATGAACCCTAGAACAATGGTAGCTTTGGGGAAGAACATAATTATTGGAGGAGATCTGCTTCTTCTTGGCTTAGAATAGAAACCACAAGAAGTAGATACAGGTCAACCATTGGGTTTGGTGGTAAGTGGCTTCAAGGCATCAACAATCACTAGGTCCATTGCTGGAGAGGACTTACCAGCTTGTCCTCTCTTCTTTTTTTAATTTTGAAAATCTCTCTTTAGCAAGTTTCAGAAGATTAGGACCACGTTCATGATGATCCATGGGATTGCAATTGGACTAAGTTATTTGGATGACAATTGGAGCGTGTGCTTCTTTTTAGGCTGAGAAAGTTACAGATTTTGATATTGTCAGGGACTGACTTGAACATTTGGTGACTTAGCCAAAACTAGTTTGGCTAATTGGAATCTGATGAGGTCAATTCGGTCCCACGTTAGTTCGAAAGCTAGAGAGCCAAGGCCTCATATATTGCCAAAACTTAATCCCCTAACTGGAGTCGCCTTTTGAGATCCACCCGAAAGAATAAAATCATATGGGGCACACTCTAGTGCAGACTTACTCCCACACCAGTGATGACATGTGGTGGACATTATTAGATGTCACCCACCAAAGGGTCCAAAGAGGCACTAACTCCCTAACGTGGGGCTGGAAAGTCAAAAGGCTATGGCCTCATAGTGATTCAAATGTCACTCTTCTCCAAGAGGTGTACTTTGTGGTCTGAACCCAAGAGGGAAATTGTGCAGGGCCCACTCCAGAGATGACAATTTTTCACAGGTTAGAGTAATCACACTAGTAATGCTTATGATGGACCTCATCAATCTCTAATAAGAATTAATGCGCTGTGTTATGGTTGGTCTTGACTGTTATGAGTTTGGGAGATTTCATTAAAAATTGATGCTCTCAGTGTCAGATACGACCCAACTTATCCTGGATCTGTTTTAGGATCGGTCAATCTTGTAAAACATGGTTTTCGGAGGACTTCTTTGCCATTTATTAGTGGCAAAAGGTGACCCAGTCGTATCCAATGATACATTATCTGAATAAGAGGACAATATAGAAGAGTACAAACCACTTGAGGGCATTTTTGTATATGTACCTTGTGAATTAGGCATATGCATATATTCCCTTGTAGTCTAGATAGTCATGCCATTGCCCATTCAAAATGGTTTATGTATATTAAGGAATTCCCTTTTAGTTAACTTCTCCAAACATTAGATTTTTATCACTAACCGGGGAAGTATAGCCATGAAACATGTTGTATTAAGAAATAGAGAAAGTTTGACAATAAGTTGTGACTTGTTCCTTCAAATCTTACGTTCCATGCCAACCAAGAGGTTTAAATTTTTATGTTAAATAAAAACAAGGATATAACTCAGATTAGTGAAAACCATATGTGGAGATTGTATAGAGGATTATACATGTAAATATGATTTTTTTTTTCGGAAGAGATGCAAATGCTGACTTTGAAATTGTGTATGCACAAATATAAATACTTTCAGGGATTACTATATAAATTGTTTACTTGCATTAAATTAGCTGAAAGTATTTTAGGGCAGTGGTGCGAGTAGAAACAGATAATGAACCATGATGACTTTATCAGAAACAATAAAAAATAATTTGTGGCTTTTAGGTTGACTAGTTATCCTGCATTTGGTAGAATTCATTAATTAACAAAACATACTGTACCTGAGTCTAAATGTATAAAGAATCATGTACCTGGCATCAGATGTTGTAACTGATGGTTTCTTTTACATGAATATCTAGAGAGCCAAGGAAAGAGCAGCCCTGCTGTGGTGGACTAACAAGTTCTTGGCTATTTGATTATGTCTTGGTGGGAATTATTATTTTAACCGTATATTATAAAATAAAATAATTTCACAAAATTCCATTAAATATCTTTGACTTTCTTGATTTCAACAAGAGTAGTGTTATAATCAAGGAGCTAATTATCTGTTAAAGAAATAAAGATGTTCCATAAGTTTTCATTTGAATGTATAAATGTGTCTTCTTGATTGCTGCTTTAATCAAGAGGTGGTAACTGTGTGGAAGGGGATAACTGTAGAACTGAAATTTTAATCAAGTGGTGCTGGTTTTAGATGCTTATCTAATTACTCTTTTATGGTTTAAAATTTTTAATATGATTGAGAAGTTATTTTTAGCAGTCGGGCTAGTAATGAGTGAGGCTGCAGTTTACAATGCTGAAGCTCTGCGCTGGTTTTATCTAGCATTGGCAAATCTTTTAGGGAAGCTTAACATGACTTCTTGTAATATTCTTACGCATATGTGGATGACTCTGGATATAGGTGTCTGTTAAATAATCAATTTGCAGGAAAACTGTGCAGAAATTCCAAAACATGAGCACATAGAAATATGGATACTGTGTTTAAGTGATATGGGACTCTGCATGCAAAGAAATGAAACAGAAGAGGTACACAATGATGAGAAAACCGTTCCGACGTTTACTTGTGAAGAATGAGTATAATTACTGGCCAACCATGTTTGGCTTAGTTTGTTGGTTTTGTTCTGATATGCATGCAGTATGTTTTTTCATTTGAGTTTACTACATTTGACTATTTGAGTTAGCACTGATAACTTTATCATGATTCTTGGACCACGCAACTCAGTTATTCCAGCTTCATATTCCTCCCTTTTTAAATTTCTTATCTTGATAATAATCTGCTGTCGCTTGCCTATGTGTAGAGTATCTGATTCGTTAAAATTTTTATGCCACGATGCAGCATCAATCAATCCAATGATTGCAGCTCACAGGATATATGTTATTGTGGCAATCTAGAAGCACAACCCAGCATATCCAACACGTTTAGCGGTAATAAGCTCCAACTTTATGTAGAACTGCAAGATTTTGTATTGTGTGTGTGTGTGTGTGTGTGTCATAATGTCAATGGTAGCAGTAACAGAACCCCTTATTGTGACTCATGTTCCCATGATTGTTGCATTGTTTTGCAGGATTGAATTTGCACCCAGGGTCAAAGAGAAAAAATTCTGCCGATTTTGAGGAACACGTTGATGAAGTTATAAAATCTCAGGAGGTCTCAAAATCTTCGGACTTTTTGGCACAATCCAAGCGACTAAAGCAGACTTCTGATTTATGTATGAGCATGGTCGATGGTACGTCAGACTACCAGGATGGAATGAATAAGATAAGTTTTCAAGTACCAGTAGGACCAGTACATACCAACCGGTATTCACAGGTTCAACCAAGTCCACGTACCAGACCATATAGATCAGTACGGGTCAGTATTTGATTTTTTTATTATTTTTGGGTGTTATAGCCATCAGTTGCCGAAACCGGTTTGATAATCTTGAACACAATTCACGCAATTGTCTTCAAGAATGGCTTTGTGCCATGGAGAATGTCCTGTTCGAAGGTTCCCAAGTATATGTTTGTTTGGGCTGCTATTCCCAAACCAGGGTTTACGCATGTCTATTCTTGGACACTGTCGTAAGGTATGTGATTGGAGTTCGAGCTTTAACCATATGTGTCCCTTTGTAACTGTATGGCTACAGTTTGTCTTTCTTTTTTCCCTTTTTTTTTTTTTCTCTCTTACCGTATTAATTGTTCAAGTTGTCATCGTAATTTGTTTGAAATCAGCCTGTTGGCCAATTATAAGTAGCATCATGTTCTCTTCGATCCGACTGCTGCAAGTATATTAATAATACGGAGGATGGTTTATGATTTAGAAGGTATTGATGGAAGTTTTCTGACATTAGAATGATATAAGAGAAAATTAAAAGTTTTCTAACAACATTGCAACTTCATCCATGTTGCAACAAATTCAATTCATTTGATCTCATTGTCTCCTTTGCATGCTTTCAAGTGTCCGAGAAGGGTTTCTTAAAGCTCATTCTCTCTCTCTCTCTCTGGTTGTGTGTGTGTAGAGGAATTAGGAAGCAATTATCTCAAAAAAGAAAAAAAAAGGAAGCAACAAAATTGAAGTATCCAAATTTATTCATTCAGTATAATATATGGCAATTGCAAGAATCCATGGCAGATATTTTCGACAGCCACTTTAGTTTTCCTGTAGTGCTGGTGACACGTTAAATGATAATAAATCTCTGTTCAGATTCACCTATATGTCAAAGGAAGCCAAGAAGATTCGACTTGTGAATATGATCATCGACATCGCCGAGATCTATTCTGGTGGCTTTGGAGTGTGGCGGTCATTAGCACCTGATCCTGGATAGTCATTGATCTCTATATCCATCCTCTGGATTTTGGCCTCTTCATCCTCGTTGATAACCTGCATCAGTCGAGAAGGTGATAGGTTTAGTTCAGAGAATACCTTTTTCATTCTACCCTAAACCAGTCGAGAGTATGTTGTCTTTGACAATTCTTCCTGCCATGTTGGCATCTTCAGCTCTTATCGTCGTCGGTTGATGGTTTTCATCAAATTCATGATACGCAGCAACAACAAATCTGCTCATCAAAATCATCCGAATGCTAGAATATATAGGCCTCGAAATTTCACTTACCTGAACCGCATCACCAACGCCTCTGCATCCTCTCAGCATTCTTCCATCCCCTGGAGGACACAGAAGAACAAATCATGAAGAAGAAGAAGAAGGATGAGGTTGATGTCTCACAACATGAGATGATTACTTGTCGATGGAACTGCATGAGATGCAGCAATAAGGTGAGCCAAGGCCAAGGAGATCAACAGCAGACGAAGGCTCGTCATCCCCTTCGTATCCACCATCGCTGCCGCTCCAGTAGCAGAGCCACCAGGGGATCCTTTTATTGTGCAGCGGCCATAGGTGGACTTGCCGTCAGGGATTTTGCTGCTTTGTGTGACAGATTACTTATCCTTCGACTTGGCAAAGTCAAAAAAAAGAAAGTTGTGGGAAACCTTTAGAGATGCATTGCAGTTTTGGACATCCACCAAACCATCTCTATGATGTGGTGTTGTTGCTCCCACCGGATGAGTGTGCTGTGTCAATTGTTGGATTGACATGCTGATCTGTAGCCAATACAGCGAGGAAGTGGACATGGGATGCAAGTCAAGGTTCCGGGAAGAGGGGGATGCACCGGTTTTAAGTGCAGCGTGACACGAGAGTGATGTGGTCACTGATGTTTAGGGTGACATCTCCCATAACAGCACCCAGAAATATGAATCCAAAGCCAAAAGAAGGATCTATCGTGATGGAGTAGAGGGAGGAAATCTCGTTCCCAATAACGGATTAGAAAGAAATCAGGTGATGCCATAAGATGCAGATCACTTTACTGCATCATCTTTCGTCATCGTACATGTTGTTTTGCCATCACCTGTCGGATTCAAAGGGAGCTCCAACTTCTCTGAATTCCACCATTTTTGTTGGAATACTAAATTTTGCAAGCACTCATCTCGATGGCTTATCCTGTGAGGAGAAAGAAAAGAAACATATCATCTCCTTTGTGGTGGTAGCATTCCAAGAGATGTTTACATCAGGAGCTCAACAATGCACAAGGCTTTTAGTGGTCGTGGCCATCCACTTTGGAGGAAGACGGTTGAAATGAGTCGGCCATTGTCGGGTGGAAAGACGAGTTGTCGGTGTGCAGAAAGCAGCATTTTTGTTCATCCGAACAACTTTGAGAAACATACTACCGTATGTACTACTGGTGTCCGATAAATGATAGATCGTAAGATCTCATGTAGTTCAATCCAAGGTTTTTCAATCTCGGTTTAGTATCTGTTTTGGTCTGTCTACTGAACCAGCTTGTACGATACGGTATACTTTTATTATTGTGTATGCCGACCAAAAAAATAATACCAATTGGTATTGAATCATACGAACTCATTTTCTTCGTCGTCGGATCGATATATACGAATCAGTACACTAACCATCATTAGTGAGAGGAATCCGAGCCACAAGAAATGGTCTACTTTAGAGCGACGGTTTTATCTCTAGCAAATGAATCATCTATGTCTCTTTATTAGGTCTTAGCTTTTCGATTCTTCAATCGATATGATATCAAATGTCTTTATCAGAGCTTCATAGTCGGAGAGTCAAGGCTTCTCATTTACACCGTTAGTTATCACTGTATGAACCTTTTGAGTTGTAAGATATTATTAAATGAGGGATAAGTTATATAATGATGAACTTGAAAACCTTATCTTAAGAAAGAGTCACATTTGACATCTTACTATGTCATTCTCCCACTCTTCAATCAAAATAATATTAAATACAATCTCATGTATGATACTTCCCAATATTAGAAACTTGAAATGGCTATTGGATTCAATAGCCATTGATATCATCACTAAGCCAATTAGCATAACTATAATCCATATTATAGCAGAGTGGAAGCCCAATGAGGAGCAATATTTTTTTATGCCTCAAAGTTACCTTTTGCATTACCATTCTATATAATTACAAGATAGAGAGGTTTCAATCCAAAAGACTTTTGAAGGAGGTAAAAAGAAGGTTAGGAATATTTTAGTTTAAGCCAATTCATTTGACTATGATCTAATCATGGAAGGGATATATATATATATATATAGACACACACACAATACACTTCAAAAATTAATAATTTTTATATTTGTGTCTCTAAATTTAAGTTTAACATATATATATATATATATATATATATATATATTCCTACAAAGGTAAAAAACTTATAGATATACCACCATAGTTAATATAATGACATCGAAGAATAATATGACATTAGTGCCCGGTCCAAAGATATCTTGGAAAACATGAGAACTTCAGTGAAGTGAAAATAATAATAATAAATAATATCTGTGTATATTTAATTTAATGCTTTATTTCAAATGCAATATTTAGGAGCACTTAGCTGGTATTTATTCAATTAATGTTAATGAGAGTGATGTATACAAAAAAAATGAAATATTCATATACATATATATAATCCAAAAAATTATATATATAATATTGGGACCTTTTTCACTGTAATTAGGGATATATTCTTTTTTCTAAAAACGTTTGCTATTAATTGAAAAAAAAACATATAGTTTTTTTATTGTGGAATTCTCTGAACCTGGCTGGGAAGAGGCAGATGAGAAGAGGCAGATGAGTTGGGCAAGGCAGAGAAGAACACAGCAGAAGAAAATAATCAGAGAGAGAGAGAGAGAGAATTTCCACTTTGTTGTATGCCACTTTCATGTCCAACTGGTGCAATGGATTTGTTGTATTGTCACTAAAGTCCAATGGAGTTTGGTGCAGGCACACATCTCATGCCATTGGCCTACACTTGCTTAAGGTCGGAGAATACCACACACCAGAAGCCGATGGCTTTGTGCCGGTCTCTCTCTCTCTCTCTCTCTCTCTCTCTCTCTCTATCTATGTAGACAAGGGAAGACAGGAATCCTTGTTTCACATGGGCGCGCACACAAAGCCGTGTGCTCGAGAGAA
This sequence comes from Musa itinerans, assembly GCA_001649415.1. NCBI lineage: Eukaryota > Viridiplantae > Streptophyta > Magnoliopsida > Zingiberales > Musaceae > Musa > Musa itinerans. The sequence continues at coordinate 44,955 of LVTN01001524.1, forward strand.
GCTTGAACAAGGAAGAGACATTATCCATGTGTTGTTCCTTTTACTCATGTTCTGAGACTCAGAGAAACATAGCTGTCTTTCTCATGGTCAAGTGATCTTGTCTCTCCCTGAGATTTCTGCTCATTAATCCTCTCTGTATTCAACACCTTCATGTGGAAATGTTGGCATTGTGTGCCACCATCTGATCAGAGGTTGAGGAATTTGTCTCATCTTAAACAGCATTCAATCAGATCAGATTCCATCCAATGGCTTACCAAAACTCTCTCTCTCTCTCTCTCTCTCTCTCTCTCTCTCTCTCTCATACTTGTCCATTATGAAATCGAGACCACTAAAATAAAAATAAAATAAAGACACTACGATGCTTACAAATTTGTTTTTGGTATGAGAAATTAGACTTTAGAGAAAGGAAAAGAAAGAGAGACTCAAGTGCAATGCATGGGGCTGCCCAGCTAAACTACCAGACATATATCCATGAGTCAAGAAGGAAGGCTCCAACATAACTGGAATCTTTCTTTAAATATTAGTATATGTTGGGAAAGAGATCATGATGCTAAATGAATGATGTAGAGACTCAACAATAAAAATACAAATCCATAGTATTTATATTATGTCCATAAAACTTTAAATGTTTTTACTATATGAGAATAAACTATAAGTATTCTTAAAGTAAATTAGACAGACTCAAGAACAAACCTCTTATACATGCATCTTCTTAGATAAATCAAAAGAATTTCTTTCCTCTCTTTGGATAAATTATATTTATATATATATATATATATATATATTCTTCCTCTAGAGGTACATATAGTAGTTGTATAACTAAATTACAAAATTTCTTTCTTTCACATAGAAGCCTTTCTATATTTATTTATTTATTTATTTATTTTCCTCCTACAACATTGATTCCTTATCTTGTACTCTCTATGAACACTCAATATAATTTATTTCACATTCTTCACCACATGAGATATTTGTAAAACAATTGAATTCTAAAAGATATTTTTATACTTAAATTTTTATCTTACTTGAATGCTACTTATTTTCCTCACTTTCTCTAGATAAACTCTAGGAGTACCCAATGTAATTTTTTTGTTTCTTCCTAACAAAGATCCAAACATACATGAGATATTTATAGAATAATTATTTTAAAAAATATTCATATAAAAGTCTTTCTATACTTTTTTTTTTTTTTGTTCTCTCAGTTTTGACTTCATGAAACAGAAAAAAAAAAAAAAAAACTAAAAAAAAAAAAAAGGGGGTTTGGGACAACAGGATACTAATTGTGACAACATGATATCCATCAAATTAGGGTACACAAGCACAAATATACAACAAAATGTTGAGGAGCAATGAACACAAGACATTAACTTCACATAAATTTGTCCACTAGCAAGAAATCAAAAATATGAAAGCTTCATCAAAGAAACCAGAAAGTTTGAAACTACTTCATGGACCAGAATAAATTAGTAGTCCTTTTAAGAAAAGAAAGTGTTAGCTGTTTGATTAAATTGGACAAATGAAAATATCAGGAAAAAGAAAAAGGTACAAATGTAGTCATGCTAGAGAGAGAAAGAGAGTGAGAGAGCAGAAAAAGGTGATGAATGAATGGTGGTGTTGAAGGGAACAAAAGGGAGAGAGAGAGAGAGAGAGAGAGACTGCATACTTTTCTTCTGCCCTTTCCATTTATTTGGCCATGGCTCACATAATTAATGCTCTAAACACATCCCCCCTGATATTGGTCAAACACCAAACTCAATCTGACGCATTTGGTGCCATAAGCAGAGGATCAAATAATGGCCTCCCATGGCCATAAAGGTAAGTCATCGCTCGGAATCCCCGTTGCCATTCCTACGTGGAGCTGCTCCCCTTGTTCCTCCGTTAAACCCAGAGGCAGGTTAGGAAGGAAGTCGCAGAGAGAGGAGGAGGAGGTGGTGGACGAAGACGACGAGAGGAAGCAGAGCATTCGAACAGGGCAGAGGGAGATGTCCGAGCTCGGGGACGCCGCAATCAAGCTCTTCGGCAAGATCATCACTCTGCGGTGCCGCGGAGACGAGGAGAAGGCACTGCGATCGAAGGTCTTCTCGTTGAATCGGCTACTTATATGGGTATGCGTTCGTCTCTCTCTCTCGACAACAGAGATGATCATTGCGTCTCCTTCCAATCTCAGGATTTTCGAGAGGAAGAGAATGCTCCTGAATCACCGGACTCGCAGGAAACTAACGAGCACGAATCGACGAGGAACTCGACGCCCGAAGAACGACCAAGTGATGCAAAGGAGAAGGCTGCGAGGAAGCCGGAGAAGATCCTTCCTTGTCCTCGGTGCAGAAGCTCCGACACCAAGTTCTGCTACTACAACAACTACAACGTCAACCAGCCGCGGCACTTCTGCAGAAACTGCCAAAGGTACTGGACCGCCGGCGGCGCCATGCGGAACGTCCCCGTCGGAGCCGGCCGACGCAAGAACAGGAACCCCTCTCACGATCGGCACGTCGTGCTCCGCTTTGGCTCCGACGCCGCCGGAAACAATGGCGATGAGCAATCCAGTAAGGAGTCGGAGGGGACGTCAAGCTTTCCGGTTCCCTTCTACCCCGCTGTAGCTCAATGGAGTTGCACCGTTCCGCCTGGAGCTTGGAGCACCCCATGGCTGTCCCCTGTAGAGTCGTCTTCTCCAGAAAGCAGTTCTCCCACCATATGCAAGCGCTCGAGGATGGATGATCCTGAGGAAGCTGGGAGGAGCTCGGTTCTCAGGGCCTTCCAGCGCAAGGTGGCCGTCGAGGATCATGGAATGGAGGCACCATTACTGCTGCATGTCAACCCTGCAGCTCTCTCACGATCTCTCAGCTTCCAGGAGAGCTCCAAGAGGAGTGCTGCAGTAGGAGAAAGAAGAAGTGTGTCTCTACTGATGTAGGAGGTGGAATAATGGTTAGTCTTCTCTTGGATTATGAGAGGAAGGAAGACATCAGCCGAAAGGAATGAGAGTTTTGCTTTGATTCGTTACTGATTTCTTCATCTTATGAGACAGGGAATGAGATCTGATTCTTTTGATGGCCAAAAGCAGCTTCTGACGGGAAATTACTGCTACCTCCTCTAATTAGTAATGTTGAGCATTTTGATTCATATACTTTGAAATATTTAACCTAATTTCTTGTGAACTCTAAAAAAATATTATACATACTATCATAGACAGAAATAATACCAAAAAAAGGATAAAATTTTTTTGATCCTAGCAGATCTCGTTGATTTGTTCCTCTTTTATTCTAGTTCTCATTTCTCTCATACTATTTTTGGCGCATTATTTTGTGAAAATTAGTCTGTTGTTGCTGAACAAATTAGGGTTGATATCTAATTACTTAATATGACCTAAAAGTTCATAATGATTGTAATAAGCATTAATAGATAAGTGTTTGTCATTAATGAATGCATGTTTTCATGTACATACTTTATGTCCTAATTATTGACATAAGAAACTGTTGATCAAAGTCTCCCTTTGCAAGCTATTTACTTCTCTTTTCAGTTTGTGATAAAATATCCAAAGCCATGAGTGAAAGTGATGAAATTAGTATGGTATTTTTAATTGTTAATTCTTGCCATATTTTTTATGAAATAACCGAAAGCTTTTAGAAGTTTGCATGTGCCCTTTGATATTGAGCAAAACAAAGACACCAGAGGAGAACTTAAGCTATAGGGTATAGGGCAATGTGAAATAGCTGAACTATCTTTTTGACAAGATGGACTTTAATTTAGACCAAGGTTTGCTCTTGTTGGTACCGGACCTGTCTTGACGATCTGGTGGACCAGTATGTACTGGTATACTGACATATGGTGTGTCGGTATGTGTTGATGTTTTGGTGAGAAAGAAACAAAGGAAGAATAGGAAAGGGTGGTGGAGGAACATAGGAGGAAGGAGGAAGGAAAAAGGAAGAAAAGAAAATAGTGGAGAAGGAAAAAGAAGAATATATATATCCTTAAAATGATTAAACAGATGAATTATTTATTTTATTATTTGTATGTAATAAATCATGAACATTGGCAAATTAAAAGTGTAAAACTAAATATAATTATTTTAGATAAATTTATTTTTGTAATCATCTCAATACATTGAGCCTTGCAAAAAAAAAATTCCTGAGGTAGCAATTTGTTATTCACTCAAATTAGTGATTCATAAAATTATGCATTCATAAATTACTAATATGTAGTTCTTCTAACATATCAGCTTGTCTTTTTTATTAGGCATAAGATTATGCAGTGTTCCAATCAGAGAAATGTATAGAAAATGATAATTAAAGCATACAATCAAGTGGGTTTTTATCTTATTTTATACTCAACCATATGCATACCAAAGACAAAGAGTTGACCTTCTTATATGTTTCAGCCTCTATATTTTGTGTCCTCAAGTACAAGTATTTTATCTTATGAGTCAAACATAAGATGTTTGCATCCTCTAAATTTCATGAATCTATATTCTATGGATCAGCCCGTGAGGCCCAATCCGCGAAGGCAAATAGTTGAGAGATACGTGCCCACACGACCCAGCTTATGGGGCCCATCCACATAGATCTCGGGAAAGATCTCTGAGCTTTGGTTGTTGACTTCAAGAATCTGTGTTCGTTCTCATCCACTTTGTAAGATGGAGGAATGGCCAAACCAAGATTGGAACCTTAGCTATCAAGATTCGGATGATTCCAATTTTGAGAATATAGCACATATGATGTGAAAGATTCTGGGTTTTTTCTCTTTTTCCTCCTAATCTTCTATTAGATTCACAACCATAAGTAATTTTTTTTTCAAGAATTATATTGGAAAAAATATATATTATTTCCCCAAAGCATAGACAAGATGACATTTATGATATGTTTTACATTATATGTATATATATATATAGTCACTTCTCTTTATTGGTACTATTTCAATTATCCTTTCACAAATCATTTTATTTTTGTTCATCGGTACTGCAACATCTTCAAGAATTCTTTCGCAAATCATCGTTTCTTGATCGCGTAGAAAAATTCACACTTGATTGTATCTTAGACGGCTCGGCCGATGAATTGTTTGCACGAAGTCGAGGAATAATATTTAGTGAGCCGTCTGTTCGAAAATAGTATATATTATGACCGGATATGTTACAGCAACTCGACTGCATTGCTAAACGAATGAATCTCAACATCCACTTGGGATTCTAATTGTTGGATGGGATGTTACATTTGAGACATCGCCATGGAAGGATATCAAACTTGCATAGTGATTCAGGCTAAGGTATGTTTCAGAGGGGGCCGATATTAAACTGTGTGTCACCGATAGCATATCCGGCCGGACATCTCATACTCACGTTCCTGTGCTCGCAAGGCCCGCATGTTGCTCAACACATTGATTGTATCTTTGTATGCTTCTTCTCGCTCACCTTTTCCATCTCGAAATGGAACATGATTGACGAGGTCTCGATCGCAGTGGTCCATCACAGTCTTGACCTTTTGTCCAAGCTCGGTCCTTGTCACAGTGATCAGTGGTACCACGTTGTCCCCATCGAGCTTGCATGGACCAGAGGATTGCGTGGAAAGAACAGGAGGGAGAGAGCGAGAGATCAACCGTGATGTTTGGCACATCGAGAGATCGAGTCACGCATGGAAAGAGTTTCCATAAAGGAAATGGGGATTTTTCTGTACATCTTGCGACTCCTCCGGTGGTCTCTCCATCAGCCAGTGTCATATCGGTATGTTGTGTCGGTTTCGCCCTACCATGATCGTGAGTCTAATAATATTTTTTACATCGCTGAGATGAAGATATGAAGCGGTTGGTTTGGGGGTAATCATGCAGCATCGTGATGAACAGTGATGGGTTTTCCAGCCGTGTCCCTCAGGTTCCTACTTAAGGATGTTTCCTGCAGACAACAGGGACGAGGAAGAGGGTGGCAGGTCCCTGCGGAGCAGTGTGGAGGTGGTGCAGAAAGATAACTAAGAACGCTTTCTTCGACGTCGACTTCACATCATGAAGCTGCTTGGAAGAAACAAGAGAAGTATGATTAGAGTCAACTGTTGCGCATGGTGTGCAGTTTGCGTTCCTGTTCCACAACTAAGCATTAGTTGTTCTCACATGGCTTGTCATCGGCGACCTCCAACACTGCTAAACCCCGAACAAGAGCCATTAAGTGCCAGCCGTGGATCGAAGTGCTTGAATTCGTAACTTAGAACAACAAGAACTGGATGGAATAGGAAGAAAGAATTTTTTTTTTTTTTTTGATCTTGTCGAGAGGATGAATCTTGATACGATGAAAAGATTGTTCATCTCTAATCCTTCTTCGATTATAGAAATAAGATTATTTGAGTCAGGAACTAAATTGGAGAGTAAATACATATTATATGCATGCATAAATTGCAGGTTTGTTTCTACGTAATTCTTGGCGGCGAATGTGACTCTTTATCTCCCACAAACTCAATAACAGTTGTTTACCAAATACAATCTGCCAAACAAAGTTTCACTAATGGCGTAGGTGTTTAGTGAGAAACCCACCATCACAGGAACATTTTTCTTCGAGCAATTCATTACCTTGTTCTTAGTGTGCTGAAAGAACAGTTGACATTTCATAACTCATAATTGCTTGTCATGACATGTTGCCATCAGGAAGAAGAAATGTGTCATTTCCATATGCAATGGTTGTGGCCCTTCTGTTCTGGGTTGCATGGAAGAACTCAATAGCCACTGTGCTTGCATAGAAGTGCAGAAAAGTACTTCCAGGAAAAGCTCAGAATTTTCTCTCTCTCTCTCTCTCTCTCTTCATGTGATCAGAAGAACAATTGCTTTTCTTTCCTGCAATCCGAATGGTCGATTGATCTTATTTGCATACGCTGCATCTCTATCGACCATCAGTCTAATCGATCATGGCAAGCGGCTCCCACTCCAAGGAAATCTATGAAAGGTGGTGGGACACTGGTGCTCTCGGCGAATGGTGGTGATTCAGTAGAGGAAACTCTTGATATGTCAGAGTGGTAGCTTGTTGCCGTCATCAAGACGGGCGAGGAGTGAAACCTCGAGGAGTCATCTGCTGGTCCACCCCAGAACACACTGTTGTTGCTACAGAACCCCGTGTTACCAGGGACATTGCTTCCTGCAACTGAGCCACCCAAACAAGGGAGAAGGTTATTAGTACTAGCCAAAATGTTCTCCCAGCTGATATTGGAGTCACTTATTTATCTTTTCTCTTCAAGAAAACTATACTTGATAGGAGTTGCTGGCTGAGAAGTGAAATCATGGGCATCTATCACTAAGAGAGACAGAGAGAGAAAAAAAAATAAAGGCATAGAAGCATCATTTTCAGCTTCTCATTTCGAGCCAAGCATATCGATACGACTTGGCTTCTCATCAATTACTCTCATCTTAAGACAAGGAAAGGAAATGCTGATGTAGACGATGATGATAGTACTGAGACATAACTCACCTAAAAGGAAATCGTAAGACCCTTCCTCCCCACTGGTGTTCAGTGTGGCTTCCTCCATTCTTTTGAGCCTCCTCTTCCTGCAAGCACTTGACTGCTCCCTGTACTTTCTGGCCATGAGCACATGCCAATGGTTCTTCATGGCGTTGTCAGTCCTACCAGGGAAGAACCTGGCAATCATAGCCCATTTGTTCCCGTACAGTCTGTGAGCAGCCATCAGCTTCTCCTCCTCCTCCTCGCTGAAGGCCCTCCTGTTGATCCTGGGGTCCAACTGGTTGAACCACCTCAGCCTACAGCTCTTCCCTTGAGAGCCACACCAACCAAGCAAAGCACAAAGCAGCAGATCAGCACAAGCCATCGCCATAGTTTGACTAATGTGGAAAAGGCAACTTCCATGGAGCTTACCTGATCTACCATGTAACTTGGCAGCTATGAGCTTCCAGTTCTGGGGGCCATGGAGGGCTACCAGTTCTCTCAGCTTGCAGTCCTCTTCGGGTCTCCAGTGACTCCTAGCACAAAAGCTCGACTGACCACCGCCCTCATTTGCGGTCTCTCCCGATGCGTTGCCTTCTGCAGTGGCATCAGCGTGGCTATCACCCACTTCATGTGGTGAACGGCTATCCACCGCAGAAGAAGGATTCATGGAGAGAGAGCTCATGAACAGCATATAAGACTCAGCACAGCACGAGTGTTATATATAGGAGATGGTCACATTGGCTTCTCCACTGTCCCAACAGTTTTAGCAGTTACCTCCTCTTCAACGAGCTTGCAGACTCCGTGGCGCACGTGTGGATGTCCTACTACCGCACGCTCGAGTTGAAGGCCTGAATCCAGCTATATCGATGCTCGTCTGTGTCTTCCTTGGAAGGGGTACGTGTCTGGTAGTAGGAGCTCTGCAGAGGCCTACGCCCACATTTCTTGTCAATGGCAGGGCCTGTCTACTGTTTCAGAAAACCTCAACTGGGACAATATATTTGCACGCCAAATATTCATCCCAAGAACTTTACCGTCCCATGTGATTCTCTCATAAAGCTGACCTGTCTATCCACACGCAGCAGCAACAATGAGATGCATCTTTCTGCCAGAACAAATAATGGAAGGTACCCTGTAGAAGATAAGTATCGATCAGGGCCACTTCCATTCATCCTTCATGTTCTTTCCCTTGGTGCAAGCTCCATAAATGACATCTGTTGTATATGGATGATCAGGAGCTCCAATCATGTCCAGAAAGTAAAAGGAGGCACCATTTCTTTCTCCTGCCCCTTTTCCTTTGTTATATCGTGTAATTTGTTAAGAGAAAGAATGTTAGAGACTTCAAGTCCCAAGTACCCACCGAGAAACTCAAATGCATCCTTTTCCTTCCAAACCCTAGCAGTCACTTGTAAGTTGCCAATCCATGTGTGTTGCTTATCAATTGTAAAGCAACCTTGCAAACATTGTACTTGCTTGTTAGTAGTTAACAGTATTCCCATCAGTACAGCTTAGCCAAGAACTGGTGACATTTTAAACCATGGGCCCAAGCAACAGCCTGCGTGACAATAACTTGACTCTTGATTCCAAATTCCTGCTTCTTCTTCTTCAGTTGCTTCAGTAACCTGGAGAACCAAGTTTTGCATTCTGGAGCCTAAAACTGTACATGGATTGTCAACAGTGGAAAGCATTGAAAGGCTGTACGGTGTCAATATATCCGGAAAGGAACACTACAACAATAGCCAGCTGAAGAAAACAAAAACTTACAGCTTAATAAGTCCATGATGGAGCATTGACTGTAGAATTATAGGAAGAAGACACAAATTTGTGGAAGGATTTTGGTGCTCGAGCAAACGAAGCCAAAAGTACATCTGTTTAGGCTGCACAAACCTATGCCGAACAGTAAATGTACAAGGCTTCCATGCAGAAGTTGGCAAAACGTAGGCCACAGTTGATGGAGAAGCCTGCATTGCAGCATGCATGGGAGCACAAAAGATCCTACATCCAGTAACAACCACAACACCAATTAAAATTCACTGTTACATCTCTGTTTTCTTTTTTTCAAAAAATAATAAAGAAGTGTAATCCTAAATAGAAAACGATCAGGATCAAATACTTAGGACCACCTTCACAAGAGTTTGAACTTCACAACATATTGTTTATCTGAATTTATCAGTTGTCTATTTGTTTTCTCTTCTTCATCCATAACATTTTTTATATCTGGGCATACTTCAGACGATCTAGCCCAAGGTTTTCATGCATGCAAAATTGCCAGACTTGGTGTTTAATGTGAAAATGCCTGATTCCAGCAGAACTTGTCACAAGCGATGTTTGAATTAATATCCAGCTAAGAAATGGAAATAGTGATGCAACTTCGCACAATCCACACCACTATTGTGTTTAACAGGACAGTTGAATGCGTACCCGAACAGGAGAAGAATCAGAATGGTCCAGGGCTGACATATGAGGTGGAAGTTGTATGCATAGAAGATAACAAGAGTGACAAACCTGTTCTTTTGTGTAGAATACTAATCCATGTGAGCACCTCTCCATCAGTTATGCTTCTCAAGTAATAATGTTGTAGAGCATTATCACTTACCCAAAACCAAAATATAGAAGCACACATAAGGCCTGGTTAACAGCTTCTGCAATAATTTCACTCAAATCACTTCACTGCTCAAGTCCATAGCAAAACTAATACTACTAGGGAAGCATGGTTTTAACAATCCTACCTATGAGACTTGGCTTCACCATCTTTTTAGCCCTGGATCAGATATAAACACAAGGATGGGAAAAATGTCTCACGGTATGAAGAACATCAACTGTGACAGCATATTGCATATTCTCTATGGACGCAAGCAGCACATTACTCTCAGGCTCCTTCATTTTCCCATCAGGACCAAGAACAGGCTGAAGATGAATAATCATTAGTTATGAAAACTGACCAGAAACATAATGTGGAAATTTTGAAATGTGGAAACAAACCTGTAAAGTACCCTGCATTGCAGAAGGATTCACAGGAAGGTAATCCGTGCATGATATTGTAAACTTTACAATCCAGACCACTAATGTGTTAACAGTTGTGTTTCCGTGCTAACATAACTGCACAGTTGCATCAGTATTTACAATATCTATTATATTAAATTTTACAGTTGTAATTTTTTTTATGAATATATGCTAAAGTTTTAAAACAAATACAGGATTAATACAATAAAAAAATTAAAGTACAAAATACATAGAACAGAGTAAAAGTTCTGATTGCTAGCTGTAGACTTGATATGCTAAAGCTACTAAACGGCTAGTGGCACCATGAATAACCGACGTGTTGCCGAGGAGCCTACAAAGCTCGGCGATAATTTTCTTTATCATTTGTAATTTACGAATATTGTTCCGTTGCGAGGTTCACACTTATCATGTTTGATTCTTAATTGTATAAATAAAAGAGGGATACATAACATTCTATCATTTTTACATTGGCATGGTCTACTTTTTTCATTTGCTTAATTTTTTTTATTTTATTTCCTTCGTGTGCAATGTTGCAGCATAATAATGTGATTCAAAGGAGTGTTGAAGATGATTTATACCACCTTGTCGCGGTACACTTTGTGCATCATATGTCTCGTAAACTTCGAACAAAGAGAAGAAGAATGTTACCATGCAGTCACCTCTACCATACAAACTACCAACTCGAACCTGCCCTACTTATAGGTTCTGCATGTAATATATGTGAAAGTTAATTAGATGTTTTAGGCTAAAAGAATTAGATATAGAGATTGCATGTAATTCTTTTAACTATAAGAGATTACATGCGGTCTCTATATCTAATTCTTTTAATCCAAACATCTAATTAACTTTCATATATATTACATGTAGAACCTACAAGTAGGGTAGCTTCAGGCTTCGACGACGTCCCACCACCTACGGAAGCAGTCCATGTGACAGAGGTGACCGCATGGTAACATTCTTATTTCTCGTTCGAAGTCCTCGAAATATATGATACACAAAGTACCCCGCGACAAGGTAGTATAAATCATTTGTTGCACTCCTCGAATCACATCATTATGCTGCAACCATGCACGAAGGAAATAAAATTACAAAAAGATTAAACAAATGAAAAAGCTAAGAAAAAAAGTAAATCGCGCCATTGTGAAAATGATAGAATGTTATGTATCACTTCTTTATTTATACAGTTATGAAATAAACATGAGAAATGTGAACCTTGCAGTAGAACAATATTCGTAAATTATAAATAAATAAATAATGACAAAGAAAATTATCGTCGAGCTTTGCAGGCTCCTTGGCGACACGTCAGTTATTCATTGTGCCACTGATGGCCCAGTAACTTTGGCAGACCAAATCTACAACTAGCAATCAAAACTTTCACTTTATTCAATGTATTTTAGACTTTAATTTTTTATTGTGTCAATCTTTTATTTGTTTTAAAACTTTAGCGTATATTCATCCAAAAATTTGATATGATGCTAGATATCTTATAATCCATGTGAGCACCTCTCCATCAGTTATGTTTCCATGATAACAAGCTTTTAAGTAATGATGTAGTAGAGCATTACCAATTACCAAAAACCAAAATATAGAAGCACACATATGTCCTAGTTAACAGCTTCTGCAATAATTTCACTCTAATCACTTCACCATTCAAGTTCATAGGCAATTAATACCACTAGGGAAGCATGGTCTTAACAGTCCTATCTGTGACTTGGCTTCACCATCTTTTTAGCCCTGGACCAGATATATAGGTCTGGTGGACCTGAATGGAGATAGTTATTAGAAATCGTGGAACCAACCATATGGTTTTGTCCTTCACCTCCACAAAAGTGGTCTGGAATAGAGGATGAATGGGCTCTGACATGAAAGGACACAGGATCAAGAAGCTGCAGTGGCAGAAACATGAGATTTATATAGGCTCATACTAACTGCCATGTGAATTGGAGGAACTGGTAAAGGATGAAAGCCCTAGAGTTCCATGTAGAACCAAAGAAAAGTCAGTCCAAATTGTAGCATAAAAGAAGATGAATATATCCTTTGCACTCATGACATTGCAGTTGAGGCACCTCCACTAACCATGATGAGATCAGGGTGCAGATGATTAATCTGGTAATTCAGCCCTAAAGGTCCATGTAGCATCAGAGCAAAGTCAGTCTAAATTGTAGTACAAAAGTAGATGAACATATTCTTTGTACTCATGACACTACAGTTCAGATACCTTCACTAATCATGATGAGACCAGGGGCCCAGAAGCAGAATCTGGTAATTCACTGAAACAACTCTCGGTTGATGATATCAGAACATATTTCACTAACATCACCGGTTTGTCAGATGGTATGTATCCGGATCCCTAAAGATTCTTTAGGTTCCAGATTCAAATTCTCATTATGGAACCTCATGTGCCCATTGCTTCTTAACCCTTGTAACAGTTTCTTTTCCATCATCTAGGATCTAATCCATCATGTCGTGCCTTAAAAGAAAAAGGAAAGAAAATACAAAAACACAATACAAACTTACATGGTTAGTATAAGCACATATATATGCTCTTATGTTGTATATGATATGTTCATGCAAAGTTGCAAAAGTAAAATGTTGTCAGTTAGCCAACTAATTCTTGAATTACAACAAAAATAACCAAAAACACATCTTTCGTCCATTTCTTTCCCTCTTACTATCTAGAAAGTCTAGAAACCTAGAGGGGAAAAAATATCACATCAGGCAGATTAACTACAAATACTCATGTACTTGGAAAAAACCAACAAGCTTACGTTTCAAGTACCTGCAAAATAACAGTACAAGAAAGAAAAAGAAACATGTTAATGAAAGCTCGATATCAACATGCCTATTCACCCTCACAGCCAACTAAATGTCAATCAAACAATAAAGTGAGACTAGAATGTTCAGCAGCCCACATGACTAAGAATGTCGGTTTAACATAACTAGAATGTTTCGGCACTAAGAGGGGGGGGGGGGGGGGAATCTTTCGATAAAATCGTTGGTTTTGAAAAACTTTCGTTTGATGCAAAAATCGTATCGGAAATGTGCTTGACTTGGAGTAAGTGAACTAAGCAATTAACTCAGAGAGTAATAACAATGAAAAGCAGAATGTAAATGCAAACCGAGTTTATAGTGGTTTAGTCATCGTGACCTATGTCCACTCCTGATTCCTCTTCCATCGAGACCATCGGCATACACTAACAATTTCTTTTCAATGGGCGAAGACCAACTACCCTCTTACAACTCTTTCTCTTTTTCACAGGTTTAGGAGACAACCTTTACATGTCTCACACCTCTTTTAGAATGATCACAAAACTTAAAAAAGAAGAGGACACTTAGCACTTATTCAAGACTTTTACAACTCAAAATCTTAAGACTTTTGTTCTTAATTTCGTGCATTGGCAAGCAGGAAAGTGTAGAGTATTTATAGGCCTTAAATGACTTCAAAAATGAAGCCAAAAAGTGTCTCATCCCGGGTTTCCGGGGTATTGGCGATACCACCACTAGTACTGGGTGGTACCACCGCCTGCTCCCTTGACAACTGGCGGTACTACCACTAGTCTGAGCGATATGACCGCCTGACAAAGCCTCAGAGACTGGGCTCTAGCACTTGCTCCCTTGACAACTGGCGGTACTACCACCAGTCTGAGCGATATGACCGCCTGATAGAGCCTCAGAGACTGGGCTCTAGCGGCACCACCACCTGACAGCATTAATTACCGACGGTACCACCACCCAGACAAGTTCTGAGAGGCCGAGCCTCAAGCGGTTCTACCGCCAGCCCTGGCGGTGCCACCGCCTGACGTGGCTCCGGGTCACTAAATGGGCCAAACAACAAGCCCAATTCAGCCCTAATTCGGGCCCAATTGGCCCCTAATTGAGTTAATAGAGTTCCACCCAAACCTAACTCAAATTAAGACCTAACTACGACGATTAAGACTTAAACAATAACAAAACAAGAAGCTAAGTTGTTTGACACATCATTTGTTTATCCGAACTCTTGACGAACTTTTGATGCATCGTCCGAACCTTCGGCGTATCGCCCAATCCATCGACATGTTGACTCCCGCAACATCCAATCTTGGCACAACGTCCGATTCTTCCGACCCAATGCCCGTTTTTTGACTCCAGTCCAACGTCTGATTCTTCTTACTTCAATTGTTTTATCTTTTCATGATCGTGGTTAGTCCTGCATCACTTTTCTCAAAACATGGATTAGATCGTAAACTCATCAATTGATTTAATCATCAAAATCCGAGATTCAACAACATCAAGACAAACTTGCAAAGCGGAATGAATAGAAATTTCCATAAAGAAATGTGACAAATGCATCCTCAAATTTGCTTGATTTTCCTTTTCCAAAGAATGTCATATATCTCCCTACATCATTTCCTGACTCTGTATCTAATTGTCCTTATGATCGTCCAAACATGCTGAGTTTCGAACACCTTAGTGTCTCTCCTAGACATAAGTTTGCTAATATAGATGCCAAGTTTATATATCTACTAACTTTCTTTTAAAACTCCATGTTAAAAGAAATTGTCATACTTACCTATGCTGAAAGCACTCTATATTGAGAATTTGAATTCATTAAAGAAGCCATGGTTGGGGTGACAAGATAACACAGTCACGAGCAAACATCAAAATGCACAATTAAAAGAACAAAAATGAGTCTAGGTTGCAGCTCAAGTCTGAGGTACTCTTCAATTTGGTCTCTTGCATAGGAAGTGGTGTCAATTGATGATTCTAAAAGCTACCAGAGGGCCTACCGATAGATGAGACAGAACCATCAGCGGCAGCAAAGTGATGACTCCCAAGGGATTCACCTCTCTCTCGACTCCTGCTACTTGTACTATTCGATGAAGGAAATGATCCATTACATGCAATTCTACCATCACCAAGAGACCCAAAAGAGACAACACTTGTGATCAGAAACCGAAGTCCCATCTTGTCAACAAGAGCAGCGAGAAGCTTGAGTTCGTTGGCAAAAATGGCTCGTTGGATTGAGGCCCTACATGCAATTACTTAAAAGGTCCCTCAGAAATCAATATTCTCTGCCTCTTGTCCATTTACAGCATACAGAAGCAGAAGAGGGTGATATCAAAATAGCCTCTTGAAATTGCAACACATAGAAATGAAGCGATCAAAACCCTCGATGCTTTGCTGCGCTAACGCCAACACCAACAACTGCAGCTTAGCAACCAAAGAAATGGTGCAGTTTCCTGGATATATCCATAATCAAGAAGAGAGGGACAAAGAATAATCCTAGATATACCTCAAAAGATTTATCTAGCATAAACAGGAACTCGAAACCAACCAAACAGATGAAAACGAAGACATTAACAGAAACCCCTTATGCCGATCTCGATTCTTCGAGTTCCCTAAGCTCTAACAAAAATTCAAAATCAAGTAATCTATACAAGTCCAGAAAACATCAAAATCAGTATATATATACATATATATACTTTTTCCATTCTGAGGGGAAGAACTTACACAGGATGTTGACGGAGAGAATGGAGCAGTGAAGGAGTGAGACAGCGAACGGCATCGGAATAGTAGGGGAACAGAAACGAATCGCGTGGGAGTACATAAACAGCGCCAGGTTCGGAATGAGATGGAGGGCAAAAGAAATATTCTTCCACTAATACCCTCCGACGAAGGGTGAAATACCAGTTCGAGCCAACTGTATAACCACGCTAAGTAATATAATAATTTATGGTATAAAAATTAATAATTATTTGATAATATATTTTGTTGTAAACAAAATTGATTAATATGGATCAAAGGATTAATATCGTATTAAATGCGTCACTCAACTTCAAGACATTACTTCATAATAATGAATGTCCTGGGGACAGCATATGGTACATTGGTTAAGGTGGACTTGAGGGTGAGGAGGCGCCATTTATTATTAATTAGAATAACTTTCTCTTTATCATCAACAACTGTAAAATCGTGCAGTTCGCATCTCAACATTAATGTATGTGATTACCAGTGATCACATACACCTGACCATACACCAATTAAATCAGCGAGGATGCCGATAACATTCGCATCTCAACATCATCATCAGCATTTCTAATATTTTTTACCAACCTTTCCCTAAACCTGTGTTTGTTAAAGTAGAACGCAAAAGCGCTCGTCATTGAGCTGACAGCAATTAATCAAGCAAACAGAGAGGTTACTAGGATGACCGTTGAGCTAATTTTGCAAGGGCATTTAGTTCGTTTTTGGTGATGATTACCAGAATTTTTCAGTCATCGCGGGCGGACGCTCTGCGAACAAGAAAGATATAAAGCTAAACAACTCTTCCATCAGGAGAGAACATGGGGCGGCCACCTAACAAACAATCTAAAGGACGTCCTCTTGCAAGAGGAACCAAACCACTGTGTACTATATATACCATTGCTGAAAATCACACTAAAAGATTTGGACCCATTTAGCTCAGAACAATCTAGTGCAATCAAATAACAAGTTGCAGAATCTCCAAACAGTGGGTTGCGACAGCAGAACAAAATAGTGAGTGCCAGGGAGGATTTAACTGAGTAGCAAACTTAGAAATACCTAGGAGGATATCCGATGAATGGTGCGCCCCTGGCTGCAGGCCTTGGCTGAATACCATACTGGGGCATCTGTTGTGAAGCTTGGACATAACCAGCTGATGCAGTGGGACGGGCAGCTGAGGCTGGGTACGGGGCACCAGCAGATGGACCAAATGGCTGGCCGGGGAATGTCCCACCCACCGACGCATAGTTGGCCTTATTTGGATCCCAAGCAGGCATCTGTCTGTTTGGAAATGCCTGTTGCATGCCCACGTTGCTAACAAAGGTTCCTGCCACATGAGGATTAGCTTGCAAACCAGTGGAAACAATAGGCACCGAGGAACCTTGTGGTGCTGCAAGTATCCCTGTGTCAGCAACCGTGTAGTCCCTGCTCTTGTCACTATATGCCTGAAAGTAATGCACATAGAAAGTTCATGTTAACATTAGAGAAGAATAGAATATGAGATTATGTGGTATGGATTAATGGCGGAGAACAAAGGGCGTTTGCTGATGGTACGAAGATTAAATATGATAAAATTGTTTTTACAAGGAACTGAACATTATATAAGCAATCTAGTTTGGAAGATACGACAAGTAACAAATAAAGAAACCATATTAATGTTTTCATATTTTGTTTCTGGACTTCCCAAAAGGAAATGAATAAATATTACACAAATGTCTCAATTTCCAAGTTTTTTACTCTATATAACCCATAAACAATATAGATGTACCTTCACGTTGAGATCCGTATGACGAGAGTATGACAGATGAAGCTTACAATAGCCACCATCATAAATGCAATGTCCCTCCAAAGCCTCTTTGGCAACTGTTGCAGTGGTCACATCTGATAAAAAATGAAAAGTGATATCAATTTCTCTAGCAGACAAATCCTTGAAAGAAATAATCTTCTTTGTATTTTTTAGGAAAACAAAATTGAAAAATACATACAGAGAGATTTTGAGACATCAAGGCCGGTGAAAAATAGCATTTCAAAGAAAATATAGAATTCTGAACAAGAAAACTACTGTTGTTCAAGTCAAAATTCCTTCTGCTATTTTCAGGAAGTCACAGCATTTAAGTGTTAAAGTGAAACTACATGCTTGATGTCCAAGGTGAATTCAAGCATAGAGAGAGAGTATGCAAGATTAGTACGGTTCATAAATAAAATCAGAAGCTAAACTAAAGGTTACAAAAAGCACAAAGGTGAAATCAAACCTCGAGGGACGAGGACACCATAAGATGAATATGGTCCATATCTACAATCAGAACATAAACTATAACATAAACAGAGCAGAGTATCCAAAAGAAGGGAGAATTTTTAAAAAGGATATGGATGAATTAACCAACGAGGATGGTTGTTTTTAATGTGATAATAACTTGGTAACTCATGTGATAGGGAAAAGTGATCCTATCTAGTGAGAAGAGAATGGGCAAACAAAAACTTCAAAACAATCATAGAAGACTTTTCTTCAACTATTGTTAATTGTCACATCCTTTCACAAAAGAACTAAGGAATTTCAGGTCCATTCATCTCCTACCATAGCTTCCTACGGCATCTTCCAGCTTATAGTGAACAACCACAAACTCAAAACTAGTTGTCTATAAGATAAGCTATCTTCACTGCATACACTCGGCAGGTTCCTGACATACATCTAAGTCATCACCATCTTCCACACAGTCGTAAACTATGAAAAATGTTCCAACTCTATCCAATATGGGATTAGGCATCCTCAATCGACTCTATCCTCACCATTTGAGAGTCTAAGACCTCTTCGCTCCATCCACCTCAAACTCCCACAACCAGTATAATTAGCAAGAAAACATCCTTTTTTCATTTTTCTTTCCTGTTAAAATTGCCAGCAGTCTCTGCATTACATGCCCCACTTTCTATATTTCAGTATTGACCCTATTTCCACCTCTACTCCAGCTCCTAAAGTATCCATTGCTGCACTACCCAATAGGTGTGAGAGGATGGTGATGGTTATTCCATATAAACTCCTACAAGGTCAAAGGGCCAAAGGGCAAAAGAAACTAGACCATGTTTTGCCATATTTATCTGATCTGGATTACAAACAGACACAGTCAACTCAATTCTCGCCCAGATCAATAGATCACCAGAAAAATCATTCAAAGTCAGCCAGGAGAAACTAATTCAAACCATTTGAGGCCAAAATAGGTAATCATGGAGAGGCAAGAGAGAAGCAGCTACCAGTGTCATCAACAACCAGCAAAAGTGCAAGAACATAACATAATTGAACATAAGTCCAGTGCCACCGCCTCTGCACCCGGAGATGAGAAACAGCAAGGAGGGAAGACAAAGACGGGGACATGGAAGTGACTTCTATGACTTAAGCACAACTCCTTTGATTCTGTTTTTTCAGATTTTTGACTATTTAAAAAAAAACACATAAATTTGATGGGTAAGCAAAATATTTTAGGACATATTCTTTTATTATTTATATTTTACCTTCATGTTATAAGAAAAGGCAAGTTTTACTTTTGTTATCTAAAATTTAGAACATGAACAAGCCCACTCGATCCCCATGGTCTCAAACGGCTCAAATCTTGCTTCGTACCAGTCGAGAGCTCATAGGAAGTACAGGGAATATGAAGCTGATCCCAATCATAGGAACCTTTGATATGAAGAAAAAACAAGTAAACAAAACAGGTCTTCAAAGATAAAAACAGAAAATTTTGGAGCTGATGTTTCGAAGGTGAGAAAATTTGAAGTCAATTGAAAGAACTACTGAAGTATGCAGCACGCTAGAGGAAGTATAAATCCATAGTTTACGAATTTTGAGAAAGAAAAAAAAAGAAAATTTTGAGAGACGATAAAAGGAAAAAAAGATATAGGTATTGGAAATCCAGAGGAGAATGGAGAGAAAGGCACATTAACCAAGAGAAAAATTATCCTTTTTTTCAATTCCCAACATCCAACCCTAACAAGGGCCACATAATAACAGTTCATATTATTCTATTCTCATTAGGACTCTTGAAAGAGAAAACATATTAGCATGAAAGGAAAATAACCAAAGAACACAGCCAATTACGGTGATATTAGAGACTTCGAGCTTTGGCAGTCTAACAAGATTATGTTAAAGTGCCAATATTGAACCAAAATTTTCTTTTTTAGACTCTTGCAAGACTACTGGTCGGCCAATACAGGAAAAGATGGATGAAAATAGAAACAAAATGGATGAAAGGGTTAGCTTAAGTCTAACCCTTTGAACCTCGACTGCATCTGGTTCTAAGCCAGGGACAGTGGGGGAAATTGGAAATCATAAGGGGTAGTGGAAGTGAAGGCGCTGGAAAGAGGTGTACATCATTTTTTGTTTAAAGATCCTGGTGCCAAACATCTCCTACATCTTTAAAATATAAAACCATTTAATAAAGGAACTTTCCTTTTGCAAAAATAAAAAAGGGCATATAGTTCAGCAGAAACCTCCTACCTGGATACTGAATTAATGCCTGAGTTCCACCATTTTTCTCAAATATTGCAATTTTCTGGACAGTACCAAAAGCTGAAAACACCTGAATGAAAAGTTCGAGTAAACTTCGCGTTGTTATTTGACACATAAAACAGAACGATAGGAGAAATGTCTCACTGTGTGAAGAACATCAACTGTGACAGCATATTGCATATTCTCTATGGACGCAAGCAGCACATTACTCTCAGGCTCCTTCATTTTCCCGTCAGGACCAAGAACAGGCTGAAGATGAATGATCATTAGTTATGAAAACTGACCACAAACATAGTGTGGAAATTTTGAAATGTGGAACCAAACCTGTAAAGTACCCTCGATTGCAGAAGGATTCACAGGAAGGTAAGGGTTAGTGTAATCCCTGCATGATATTATCTAGCATCAGATCAAATTTTACAATTGTAAATTTGTCCATGAGTATACGCTAAAGTTTTAAAACAAATAAAAGATTAACACACTAAAAAATTGAAGTCCAAAATACATAGAACAAAGTGAAAACTGCAAAATATAATATTTGATGGATTGATAAGAGCTTCATTTAGATAGCACGTCATAAAGATAAACGAAAATTACAACAACAATGACAAGCCATAATGTCCCAAAGATTTGTGAAAATTGTAGTTAGTAAAATAATGATGCAGGTAGGTACAACAGACTTCCAAGAATAAGCAGTGCACATCAATAGAAACAATCTAGGACTTCACATGATACAAATTGAGTGGGAAAGTAAATCACCGTACAACTGTTTCAGTTACGAGATTCCAGACCTCCATCAAACATAAATATATGCCAGAAACTGCAAGAATGTGTCGAAGCCAACTGATATATAACTTTTTAGCCTGATACTTATGATGGTGTTTCACATTGGCCATTGTCATCTAGCTGCTAAAGGTCACAATTAAGACTTTATTATATAATTTGTCATATACTGTTAAGAAGTATGTCAAGTTAGAGAGACTAACAACAAAACTGTCAGAGTTTCAGATAACATACAAGACCTAACTTGCCTTTGTATTCTGCTAAATCTAAATTAGTAAAACATAAACATCCAAGTCTACAAATATTACATGTCCATCATGGTCTAATGAGTAAAAAAAAAAACAAAACAAAAATTGTCCAGTGTGGTTGCTGCATGTAGATACCTGCTCCGATGGGACTGGAATTTGATATTTAAATCTGTATGTGCAGAAAAAGAAATCCGCAAGTGGCAAGATGTAACATGCTCTGGAAGCAAGTACCTGCAGTTCATGAAAACACAATATGCTCAGCAAAAAAGCGGGAATGGTGACGAGAGAGTGACGGAGGGAGAGAATGTATTGCTTCTTCCAAATGTGTTCAACTGACAGAAACTGAGACAACCTTGGGATACTTCTTCCATCCAAGGCATTTCTAGCTTCTGAAGCAATTGCTGCATCAGTGTACTGGATCAGAGCCTAAGAAAAAAAAGGGAAGCATAACAATGAGTTGCAGTCCCAAATTCATGTCCAGAATAGTGAGCAAAATACAGTACCTGAAAACCAGCAGCCTTTTCAAAAGTAGCAATTTTGTGAACAAATCCGAATGCAGAGAACACCTGAGAAAGAAGATGAATCAATACTCCTAGAAAATAAAGGAATGATGCTATGGTAATCAAATGACATCAGGTCAGATGGAAAATGAAGCGATCTCATTTGTAAGTGCAGAATGGCACCTGTGGCACAATGGCCTTCATCATGACTCCAGTGGCAACATATATGAGCAAATTTTTACTTAATGATATGAACATCATGCATGGACCAAATTATTACTCGCTGCTTCGACAAAAGAAAGACATATATAACTATCCTCCTTAAGCAGAATAATTAGCAAATTACATCACTAGTAGAAGAAAATCTTGATATCTAACAACATAAAAGAATCATATCAACCAATAAGAAAATATTAAAAGTTTTTAAGAAATCCTAGGGAGTGGAAGTTTAACCTCCAAAAACAGCTTCACACACAAGGTGAGTGTAACCTACAACTTAACGATGATGGGAAAAAGCAGTTAGAGATTAACATTCATCAAACAGTAAGATTCAGAGACTCATAACAAAATAGCCAAAAGAATGAGATAGTAAAACAAACATGGTATCTCTCCGAATGTAGATGCTGATAACGAGATATACTCCGTGTTAAAATGGACCTGGTAACCCATTCAGAGCATGTTACAAGAAGTCAAAGAAGTCAAAGAAGTAAAACAAGATTAGCTTCGAGACACATATATCGCATCAAAAAAAAATCCCCTATATCATTTCAACTTTAAGACACTCCAAATTACTAGAACTGCTTAGAGCGTAAGCACAAATTTTATCTTAAATGCAATGACAAGATTTTAAATTAAAAAAAGTAACAGTCACTGGACTCACCAAATGAATAACGTCGATGCTGACATCACCAGCTTCCACGCCCTCTATGGTAACGAGCAAAACATTCCCAACAACCTCACCAGAGGCCTTGTTGTTTACAATTTCTTGCCTGTTTGAATATTGTATGTAAACAGTTTTGCCACGAACTTGTGCAGGTTCAGATGAAGATGCATAATATGAGATCATCGAGATTGCCTGATTAAGTTCCGCCTGAAAGAAGGTGTCAATAACCAGTTTGGGCTATCATGTTCCGAAGACAATGCAATAGTCTAAATGCTCTTTCTAACAAAGCAACAAATATGTGGAGGGGGAAAGGCAACAAGTACCACAAGAACGACAAGAACCTCATATAAACAGGTAATCTTTATCCTTCTTCTAGAAAAGGAGTGCGAAAACCAAATCAACAAAAGGAAAACAAAAGCATAAGGAAGAAACTACATATATCTCCTATAATGAAATATGTTATTTCCTACCAAAACGAGTATAGAATGCTTTAGATCAGTTGGAGCTAAAAATGTCAACCAGGCCACTGCGATATCATAATCCCAAGTACAAAAAGCATGATTATAGCCCACCAGAATATGGCAGCAAGAAAAAATTCTCAAGCATGTCTTGTGGTTCCAACTTTGACTCATCCCCATCCTTTCGACAACCCATTTACCGTGATAGCATTCGATATGATCCATCAAGGACACATCAATTCAGTATCAGAAACCCTTAAAAGCAATCTCAAGTTTGCGATATTCACCGAAACATCCAAGAAATGCATCCAAGAAGACCAGTTTGCGATCTTCACCAAAAGTCTCAAGAAACGCATCAAACAATCAGGCTCCGGCACTTACAAACTCAACGAAGGCCTGGTTGTGATTGGCGCCGACGTTACACTTGGTGTTGACGATCTTGCCGAAGGGCTTGCAGAGATCGACGAGCTCCTCCTCCGTGCATTCCCACGGCAGATTCCGGAGGTGGAGCACCTTCGACGGCGTCTGCGTGTACCGGAACTGCGGCTGCCCCGAGGAGGACATCTCCGAGCAAAAGGTTGCGGAGACGCCTCTCCGATCCGCCTCTACGACGATCAGATTTCGACGGACGTCAACACGAAATCGGAGAAATCGGCAGGATTTTCTTCGAGGAATGTCCAGCCAGGTTAGGGCAGGGATCGGGGAAGAAGAACCGATCGATAAAGATATCGAACCCTAGTTGGGGCTTTTATCTGGGTTGGTGGGTAATCGCGAGTCGCGACGTATTTATCGTTTGACGTTTTACCTATCTCTTCTTACGAAGATAGATAATTTAAGTCAAATTTCTCAAAAAAAAAAAAATATTAGAATAATAAGATTAAAGATTTTATTTTTACAAATATAAACATCTCAATTTAATTTTTGAAAGTATAAAGATCTAACTAATTATAAGGATAAGATGTAATTATGCATGATTTATAGCATAATAAAAAAATAAATCCTATATTTCACAAAGAAAGATTAATTTTTGGTTCCACGTTAATGCTTATGGTTGGTGTACGGGCCCATTGGGCCTGCGGTAGCAGTAACCCGACATGCTCTATTGAGTCCCAAGATTAAGATTGGAACTTGATAATATGAACCTAATCACAAAAATCTTTCTTATTTAATTAGGATAGCATTATACATTAAGATTCCAAATCATATCATCTATCTTATACAATATAGTTCTTAACCCAAACTTGTCTTACATTTAAAACCCCCAACGTCTCATATTCAAAATTATTTATTTATTTTTTCTATGATTCTCTCCTTTTTTTTTCTCTCTCTATATTATTATTATTATTTTTCTATCTTTGACTCGACCTCTCGCTGTCTAGGAATTATAAGGATTCAAAGTTTAACTCAATTAAATTGATTATCCATTGTCACCACACGTCGACTAATCATTATATTATACCAATTATCCAATTACATATGTCTCTGATAATAACCCAAAAGACATTTGTTGTTTTATTTTAGATTACCCAAAATATGTCAACACATTTTACTTTCAAATTCATATTTTTAAACTACTGATTTAACTCAAAAGTACATTATTTTTTTTTAACCTTAATAGTTCCTAACATCTCTTTTTTCGCTTGTTAAATTACATTACAAGACTCGTTCTTAAATACCATCAACCAAAACCTTAACATCCTAAAACTTTTGATTAATGAGATAATCATAGTTTGAGGGTGGAGGGGTAGAATCACTAAAAGTAAAACACATTGATCAAATCATCATAAGCATTCATAAGTTTGAAAAAGAATTTTAGGATATTGACATGTAAGAGGTAAG
>LVTN01001525.1:6381-19405 GCA_001649415.1 Musa itinerans
TCCTTGGCGCAATATCTGCTCTTCTTGGCCCGATGCCCGAATCCACGGCCCGAAGCCTTCTGTCGATACGTCGACCGATCCACCGGCCCGACGTCCAATCTTCTGACATGTTCCTCCGGCCCAACATGATTCTTCCTGCTTTAATTGTCTCATCCTGATCGAAGCATCTTGCGTTACTCAAAACGCAGATTAAATCATAAACACATATATCAAGTGGTTTCATCATCAAAATATGAGATTCAACACTAACTACGATATTTCTTAAGACATTTATTGCAGCTTGCTCCGGTGCGTCAATCGCTTCTTCCGGCGATCTTCCGGCGAACATCCGACGAACCTTCGGCGATGCTCCTGCGGACTTCCGGCAAACTCCTGGACTTGCGACGATCCACTTGGCGAGTTCCGATGAGCTTCTTTGGCAAGCTCCTGGACTTCTCGGATTTGTTCCCGTAGAACCTCCGACGACCGTCTGGACTTCCGTCGAACTCTCGAACTCCCAACGTGATCATAGTCTTGACTCCGGCGCAACTCCTGCTGCATGTCTTACTTTTATCGTAGTTAATCCTGCACACTTAAAACAAAACTTCAATCGAGACAATTAATCCTAAGCAATTAACCAAGTTGTCCGGCATGTCATTGGTCCCTCGACGCTTCGTCCGATTCTTCGGCGCATCATCCTCTCGTGCGGCCTATTGCCCAATCGGCCAGTTGACTCCGTAACTCCGATGTCCTTGGCGTAATATCCGCTCTTCTTGGCCCGATGCCCGAATCCACGGCCCGAAACCTTCTGTCGATACGTCAACCAATCCACCGGCCCGACGTCCAATCTTCTGACATGTTCCTCCGGCACAACATGATTCTTCCTGCTTTAATTGTCTCATCCTGATCGAAGCATCCTGCGTCACTCAAAACGCAGATTAAAACATAAACATATATCAAGTGGTTTCATCATCAAAATACGAGATTCAACAATAACTATTTTGGATATATGATATAACAAAACATAATTGAACTATCAACAAAAGATATGATGTTTCCATATGATGGCTTGATTACTAGACTAATGCATATACATTACATAATCATTCCACCAAACGAAGAAACCTTGAAACTAGATAGATTTAGCATCATCAATAGAAACCTATTAAGAAGATTAAGATGTATAATAAGAAATGGTGTTTGGACTAGATTACCAAGGAGGACTGATCTCCTCCCACCTGAACCAAAACCAAAAATACTTGTATTTAGGGAAAATAAATCTCCTCCTACTAGTCCCTTTGAGGCAACACCTCCAACAGAGCCAGCACACTCCTCATCTACTGATGCAATAATGACTTGACTGGATCGAATTAAACTACATCAAGATCAAATCTTAATCGAGATGCAACAAATTCATTAACAACTTGACACTCTATTTAGGCATTTTAATTTACCACCAACTAAATAGCTTGTATGTTTCTCCTTTCTTTTTGATAATGAAGGAGAAAACTCAACAATACCCTGATATACTAAACACTTACACTCTATGATGTACCTTTTGACGTTATGTGCTTTTCGATATTTTGATGCACTTCTTGATGATGTTATAATGCATGCAACACTCTAAGAATGAAGTATGTTAAATATTTTGAATGCATGAATTCCTTGATACATTTTTTGGATTTCTCAGTTTTTCATAACTTGAATTTGTCTTTTAATTCAAGATCGTCTCATATGAATCCTTCCTCTTTCTATTTGCAAAAGAAAAACCTTGATTCATGGATTTTTGATACTTCATTTGATGATCCTTTCCCATGAATTCTTCCTCACTCTACTCACAAAAGAAGAATTTTTATTCATGGACTTTTAGTATGTGATGATCATTTGCAAGAATAGGGATTTGATTTTTTTTGTATAGACATATTGATCCTTTATGATGAATCCGTTCTCTTTGCTATAGTAGAAGCTTGATTCAATGAAACTTTACTTTCATAAATTTGGTTCTTGATTTTTTTTCTTATGGAGAATGAATTCCTCCCTTACTCTTCTTCCTCTTCTTCTTATTTTTATGATAAAGGAAGAAAAAAACTTACATATCTCAAGAAGAACCAAAAACTCTTGCATATCTAAAGCAAAAATGTTAGCTTGCCCATTTCAAAAAGCAAAAGTAGTTATCATGCAAAGTTTTTGCTTAACTTCTCATTTTTAGTAGCTTGGATAAATTGGTATAAAACTTACTTGAATAGTTTAAAACACTTGTATTATTGAACTATTCTCCTTTTTGTTGATGACAAAAGAAGAAAATAATGAATGTTTAGTATCATGATCAAAATATTAATTTAATGCATGAAGTGATAAATGCTTAAAAATTTTAATATCTTAGCATCATATATGTTATGCCCAAAATGATGTATCATAAATGCTTTAGTATCATGCATGGGAGATATGATGAATGTTTGGTATCATGATCAAAATGTTGATTTAATACATAAAGTGATAAATGCTTAAAATTTTAATGTCTTAGCATCATGTATGTTATGCCCAAAATAATGTATCATGAATACTTTAGTATCATGTATGATATGCTCAAAGTGATGTTGATTTATTTTAGTATCATGCATGAAGTGAGGGTGAAATGTAATGTCTAGAAATTGTGCATGTCATATTTTGATAATTTGAAACTATAAATGATGCAAAACATATGAATTTTGATTTGATATATTGCATTTGATCATAGAGATCGAAATTGTTTCACTTGAATTCAAAGGTCATGATTCCTTTTGAATTCAACTTTGCTTTATCTCAATATGGCATATAGATAGGGGAGCTAAGGTTAACTCCATCATCAATTGGTTGTCATCATAAAAAAGGGAGAGATTGTTGAATCTCAAATTTTGATGATAAAATTAATTGATAAATTAATGATCTAATCCATATGTTGAGATAAGTGATGCAGGACTAACTATGTGAAAAATGGTAAAACAATTACGGTAAAATCAAACGTTGGGCCGGAGTCAAAGATCGAACATCGAGTTGGAAGAATCAGAGTATGTGCCGGAACGGATGCTGTAGGAGTCAACATGCCGGAGGATCGGGCGATACGTCGAATATCTAAATGATGTGTCGGAAGTTCGCCAGAAGCTCGTCGGGAGTTCACTAGAAGTGCGTCGGAAGTTTTGCTGGGAGTTCAGATGAACAATTGATATGTCAGACAACTAGATTGCTTAATTGTAATTGTTTTAGACTTAATTGATGTAGTTAGGTCTTAATTTGAGTTAGGTTTGGGAGAAATCCCACTAACTCAGTTAGGAGCCAACTTAGCCCAAAATAAGACTGAGTTGGGCCGGATGGAAGGCACATTCGACCACTTGGAGCTATGCCAGGTGGTGGCACCGCCTAGGGTGGACGGTGGCACCATATGAGGCTCAGCCTCTTAGGTGGTTTGAGCGATGGTATCGCCCAAATTAGGCGATGATACTGGCGACAGTTAATGTTGTCAATTGGTGGTACCGCCTTATCAGGCGATGGTACCACCAGAGCTCAGTCTTCGAGGCTCTGTCAGGCAGTAGTACCACCAGACTAGGCGGTGGTATCACCCAGTGTTAGAGTGTTAGGCGATAGTACTGCCCAATAATGGTGGTGGTACTGCCTGTACCCTGGAAATCCGAGATGATATACTTTTTAGCTCCAATTCTAAAACCTTTTTGGGGCTTATAAATACCTCACTCCTTTCTGCATGAAAGAGTAATAAAATAATAACAAAGTATAAAAAAATCTTTAAGTGTTGGGGTGTAAAAGTATTATAAAAGTGCTAAGAGTCCTCTTTCTTCAGCTTTGTAATCATTCGAGAAGAGGTGTGAGACTTGTAAAGGTTGTCTCCTAAACCCGTGAAAAGTAGAAAACTTTGTAAGATGGTGGTTGATCTTCGCCTATTGAAGGAAGACCATTAGTGGATGCCAATGACCTCGACGGAGGAGGAATCAAAAGTAGATGTAGGTCACAACGACCGAACCACTATAAATCCAGTGTGTTCTTTTCTTATTGCTTACTTCCATTACTTAGTTGCTCACTTCACTTTACATATACTCTAAGTCATTACTTTCATTATTTTCCGATATGGGCTTTGTTGAAAAGATTTTATCGAACGATATTTTCAAAATCAATATAATTTTACATAAGCACTAATTCACCCTCCTCTTAATGTCGTATTGGTCCTAACAAAATCCAAACTAAACGTGGTTTAAATCTTTAAAACTGTCGAACTTAAGCAAGCCTTGTGGACTATTGAGCTCTACTATTCGAAGGAATCATCATCGGCAGAAGAAAGGCTCATAAGGATCAAAGGTTGAAAAGAAATTAATAATCGGCTTTGAGTTTGAAAAAAATAAAAAGAGAATTTGAAAGTCATCTTGAACCGTCTATAAGAGGATTCGAGAATTCATTGAACGTTCTACTACTCAAAGGTCTGCGGAGTCAAATGCACATTGAGCATAAAGAAGATGAAGGTCCAGCAACCCCTTTTATAAGGACCGAGTGACCCTTGGGCTCTATCATCAGACCCTTTATTTATCTAACGATTCCATTGCGGTAGTTGACATGGCAACCTCATGTTAGTCATTAGAGACTAATTAGTGGAATCATAATCTCTATGGATCCCTATAGTTTAGTTGAACAATGATAAAGAGCTCTCCAATTAGCAAACGAGAAATCAATTATCAAGCAATGATCACAAATGAAATCATATCAAATGTCATAATCAAGGCGGGATGGTTATGCCTTTTGAAAAATAGAGCGGTAATGATAGATGGCACACACAATAAAAGTAATCATACATGTCGGTACCCAAAGTGATGTCTAAAGTAATCATACATACCTTTTGAAAAATAGAGCGGCAATGACTGATCACACTCATGACTAATGTGATAACTATAAATAACACGTATGATCCATTTGTGGATCATGATGTGACCTACTTTAAGCATAAAGTGTTCATCTATAATATAGTCAAATCTATCCATGAAGCATCCCTCATCCACGATATGTCGAATATAGTGAGAAAGTATCTCTCATTTAGATGTGGTCAAATCCAGTCATTAGGCATCTATTATGACACAATCAGATCTTGTCATAAAGCATTCATCAGTCATGATACGATCGAATCTAATCATTAAGTGTCCTTCATCTATAACAAGGTCAAATCCGCCCATAAAGCACCCTTCAACTATACCATAAGTGAATCTTACCATGAAGTATCCCACAACTAAATCCTACAGCATCCCCCAACTTTAACGTGATTGAACCCGGTCATGAAGCATCAGAAGCCCATAACAATAGCAACACCAATTGTGGAGATCAAGTTGTTCATAAAATAAGATATTACATCTCGACCTTTAGCTATGCGCCAAAACATAATGAAGGAAGATAATAAATTAGTTTTAACATGTGGATAACTTAATTATACATCATACCCTACCAACCACCTTATCAACCCAACACATCAATTGAATCATTCTTTTGCAGTAGCACCGACTTGATAACATCTTATATGCCGAGTCAGCCTGACACATGGATCGATGACCCTTAATGTTAACATAAAAATGTTCATGCAATGATTATAATAATCAACCATTTGGTGCACACCCCATGATCAAATAATGATCGATGATCGATGATTATGTATAATTATCCCACAGAGTACTTTCCCACTTAACTATAATAGTTATCCGATTTCATTATAAAATGACCCAGAGTTCACTCCCTCATCTCTCTTGATTATTTTTAGCTTATTTTATTTTATTATTATTTTTAATTCTATGGCTTTTTCTCATGATACTCTTGACATAGTTTTATAATATCTTTTATTAAGTTTTTTACTCCAACACTAGATTGACATAGTTTTATAATATCTTTCCTTTCCTCTCTCTGTCTTGTTCGTCTGTTTCTCTTTCTTTTCAGCTTTGGATTTGGATGTCTAGGGTTGATTCAGGTGGGAAGTTGAAGCCCTTGAAGTAGCCTAAATCCGAAAAGAAGGAATACGACGAGGTATGTGCGCCTTCTTGATACGATCTATCATGCTACCGCTCTTTGATTCAGTTATTAAGATTTGTAGGTACTTGAAGTACTCAGAATGAATGGATGGGCGGCGAGATTTTTATTGCTTGCTTAATTTCGAGGTTGTGGGTGTCTCGAGTTCTCATGATCTTATGAATCTTACTGTCTTGTTATATGAATTAACTCTCTCTTTGAAAATCGACCAAGTTCAATGAATCTACTCACCAGACCATCTATTAATAAACAGTCTTAACTTTCTTTAGGGAAATACTTTAAAATAGGCTGAAAAGTTAAGAGTCTAAGTTTTTTCAATTTATAAAGACAAGCCCCATAACTCTTTAGCAATCAATTCGGGTTATTCAATCAAGTTGGACCATTTGCTGGTTTGGAAAATGAGCTTGCAACTCATTTGGCTTATGGTTGTCATATTTGAGAGGTATGGATAAGGGACAAGTATTATGGACCGTAGAGAATACTATAGAATCAACAAGATTTACACGAGCTGATGGTAGCAAATAAGGCACTACCATGTCATATATGCAATTGTTAAATAGATGCCAACTCAGTCAACTCAAATGTCAATTGAGGTTTTGCTTATTTCTATTTATCTTAGTATCTGGTGTTCAAGTGAAAAATAAATCATCTAGCCAGACTTTTCATGAGCTGCATTATCATTATTTTATGATGCATCTGAAGGCACTTCTTCTCACTCTCTCCTTTGTCATCTCCCTTCTCATCAATTAAAGTATTACAACTGAAGGATAGATTTTATCACGTATGCAGCTTAATGGAAATTGGCTATTGATATCTTCGATCTGTTTGCTTTTGGAGTTTAGTGGTAATTGTTGTTTTCAAAGAAATAATTGGATAGGTTTCATGTGTGTCTTGATGAACTTGGTTGTAACAATTTTTCGTAGAGGATTTGTTACTTTTTGGGCTTAAGGGGCACAGACATATCTTCACCAAAGCAGTGGCTCACTTTTGCTCACTTTATTTTCAGATATGCTTCCTTGGTTTCTTAGTGCCAGAAGTTTGCATGCAATTGTGCTGTTATAGTAATTTATTAATTGAGATTTTTACTCCTTTCTTTGGATTATCTTAGGCTCTTTGAAACTTGTGTATCTTCATATTGTAAAAACTCAAACTGAATTCCGTAGAACCATATAGATATCCAACATTAATGAGAAGTAACCATCTTGTGAAGCCATCACTTCAACATGCTGACATGTCGGTGGAGATGGAAATATGTAGCTTAAGTCTGTTAATATTGTTAGGAATGAGTCGACACTAAGAGAGGGGTGAATTAGTACAGCGGTAAAATTTTGTCGGTTCGTAAAATATTTCGTACAATAAAAGCCTATCTCGGAAGATACTTAACTTGAAACACGTTCGTAAGAGTGTGCAGCTAAAGTAATGAGGAAGTATGATAGTTTGCAATAAATGTAAATAGCAATGCAGAAATGTAAACTAGATTTTATAGTGGTTCGGTCATTGTGACCTACATCCACTCCACCGGTTCCTCTTCCGTCGAGGCCACTGGAATCCACTAACGATCTTCTTTCAATGGGCGAGATCAACTACCCTTACAACTCAATTCTCCTTTTGACAGATTCATGAGAGAACCTTGACAACCCCCCTTACTCTTCTCTTAAATTACACTAACACTTAGAGCTTTGAGAGAAGTTCTCACAAGATTACAACAGCGTTTTTCTTCTTTTTTTTTCTCTCAATTCTTGTGTGTATTAACCAAGGATGAGAGGGGTATTTATATGTCTCAAGTGGATTCAAACTTTGAGCCTAAAAATGTCTCATCTCAGGTCCTCTGGGTACTGGCGGTACCACCGCCTATAGCACTGACACTGACACTAACACTGGGCGGTACCACAGCCTAGTCTGGCGATACCACCACTTGACACTTTGCCACTGGGCGGTACCATCGCCGAGATTGGCGGTATCACCACCTGACAATCTCTCGGAGACTGTGTCTGGCCGATACCACCGCCCAGATTGGTGGTACCACCGCTTGACACAATCTCGGAGATTGTGTCACGACGGTTCCACTTGTTGGGTCACTGTTTGAGCCTTTCACTTGGCCCAACACAGTCCAAACTTGGGCCCAATTGACCCCTAATTGAGTTGGTCCAATTTTAACCCAATTATGTGCTAACTACGAATTTTAAGGCATACATTAAGCTAATTAAGTTCGGTAAGTCTTGGTTTTTTCCGGCGAGCTTCCGGCGATCTTCTGGTGAACTTTCGACGATCTCTCGGCAATGTTCCAACAGATTCCCGACAAGCTCCTAGACTTCACGACGATCTTCTTGGTGAGTTTCGACGAGCTTCTTTGGCAAGCTCTTGGACTTCTTGGTTAATTCCGGCAGAACTTCCGACGAACTCTCGAACTCCCAACGAAATCTCGTTCTTGACTCTAGGACTTCATTTTGCTTTATGCCTTGATCGCTATTGTAGTTAATCTTGCACACTTAAAACCCACTTCGATCTAGACAATTATTACTAAGCTAATCAAATGTTGTCCGGCATATCATTGGTTCATCGACGCTTCGTCTGATTCTTCAACATATCGTCCTCTCTTGCGGCCTATTGCCCAATCAATCAGTTGACCTCAGCAACTCCAATTTCCTTGGCACAATATCTACTCTTCTTGGCCCGATGCCCGAACCCATGGCCCAAATTTTTTTGTCGATACGTCGATCGATCCTTTGGTGTGACGTCCAATCTTCTGACATGTTTTACTCCGGCCCAACATGATTCTTCCTGTTTTAATTCTTTCCTTGATTGAAGCTTCCTGTGTCACTCAAAACGCAGATCAAATCATAAATACTATCAATTGGTTTCATCTTCAAAATTCGAGATTCAACAATCTCTCCTTTTTTGATGATGACAACCAATTGATGACAGAGTTAACCTTAACTCCCCCTATCAATATGTTATATTGATAGAATCTTGAATTCAAGCTGAATTCAAGTTAAAGCAAATTTAATCATGAGTATTTGTAATACATCATCATAAAATCATGCATAACATCATCATACTTCTCCCCCTTTATCATCAACAAAAAGGAGAAGTGCAACTATCAAGTATTTGAGGTATGCAATTTCAAATCATTGCATTATAAATATAATCTCAAGTTTTATCATCATGCAAGCAAGTAATTTTCTTTCTTCTCTTTTGAGAAGTGTAATTTTTTGCTTCCTTGGCAATGCGCAAGCTAGCAAAATTTTACATTATTTTACATGCAATCTAGTAATAATTTTGAGTTTTGCAAGTTTGTAAATTTTGCTAGATGTGCAAGTTAGCATGTTTTGCTTCTTCAGATAGGCAAGTATCATTCTTAATTCAATATATTTGTGTATCATTAAAATATGCACAATTTCAAAACCTTATATTTCATTTTTCATGCATGATACCAAAAAATAAATCAATCATCACTATGAGCATATCATACATGATACTAAGACATTAAAATTTTAAAGCATTTATCAACATTTTGATCATGATACCTGATAAGACATATTTTGGTCCCCAGATGAATCACCACCGACGTCATACGCCACGTCCCAACCAATGTCAGAATCTGACGCCGCACGCCATCAGAACCCCGTGACGCACGCCAATCCAGGTTCCGTACCGAGACACTATGTGACACAACTATCCCAAAAGCTCGGGGCGGTGTCGTCTGATGCCGCCCAAGCATCCCCCAAGATATCATTTCGTCAGAAAAGTCGTCCCATCCCACAAGGGTCAACGGCCACACCGAACCGAGGCGTAACTAATCCTCGCACAATAATATATAAACCCCCGGCCGATGCCCGGCCAGGAGGAAAAAAAATAAAGATAAAAATACTCCACTGACTTGCTCGTTGGAGGAGCCAAAGTCGGAAAGCACCCGACGAAGGCCATTTTGCAGGAAGGCGACCACCCCCGAGCGGCGAGCATCTCAACTCGAGAATTGCCATCCAGTGCGCGAGGACGTGTTGCCATTCATGCCGGAGCCCGACCAACGCCGACCAGCATTCCTTCCCGAGGGCGCGACCACCTCATCATCCTACTCACTCCATAAGAAGCTCTCGACGTCAGCTCGCTGACCTAACCGTGCTGACTCATCAGCCATGGTACTTTTGTTCACTAACAATACCAAACATTCATTATTTAAAGCATTCATGATATCAAACATTAAATCAACATTTTTAAATATTTATCACTTCATGATTGTTGGTACCATTGGTACCAAACATTCATCATTTATTTTTCTTTTTCCTTTGTCATAGGCAAAAAGGAGAATCATTCAAGGAATGTAATGGTTGAAAGCATATCAAGTAAGTTTTACACCAATTTATCCAAGCTAGCAAAACTATCTCCCTTAATGTGCAAAACTTTTCCCATTACATTATTTTTCAAATCATCATATAAAATATATTAAGAAAAATTAGGTGATGAGATATACTTCATGAATATAAGGAATTATACAAAAAAAAATCATATACCACCACTTGACACCCTGCCAAGGGCGGTACGACCACCCAGATTGGCGGTACCACTGCCTGACACAGTCTCAGAGACTGTGCCACGACGGTGTCACTTCTTAGGATACTATTTGGGCCTCTCATTGGGCCCAACATAGTCCTTACATGGGCCCAACTGGCCCATAATTGGGTTGGCCCAATTCCAATCCTAATTACTTGCTAACTACGATTCCTAAGACATATTCTAAGCTAAACAAGTCCGTAAGTCTAGTTTCTTCCGGTGATCTTCCGGCGAACTTCCGACGATCTCTTGGCAAAGTTCTAGAGGACTCCTGGCAAGCTCCTAGACTTCACGACGATTTTCCTGGTGAGTTCCGATGAGCTTCTTGCAAGCTCCTGGACTTCTCGGCAGAACTTCCGACGAACGTCTGGACTTTCAACGAACTCTCGAACTCCCAATGAAATCACGTCCTTGACTCCGGGACTTCATTTTGTTTTATACCTTGCTATCGTAGTTAATCCTGCATATATGAAAATGCACTTTGACCTAGATAATTAATACTAAGCATTAATCATGTTGTTCGGCATGTCATTGGTCCCTCGACGTTTTATCCGATTCTTCGACGCATCGTCCTCTCTTGCGACCTATTGCCCAATCGGTCAGTTGACTCCGCAACTCCGATATCCTTGGCACAATATCTGCTCTTCTTGGCCCGATGCCTGAATGCATGGGCCAAAGCCTTCTGTCAATACGTCAATCGATCCTCCGGCTCGACGTCCAATCTTCTGATATGTTTTCCTCTAGCACAACATGATTCTTCCTGCTTTAATTGTCTCATTCTGATCAAAGCATCCTGCGTCACTCAAAATGCAAATCAAATCATAAACAATTATCAATTGGTTTCATCATCAAAATCCAAGATTCAACACAAAGGCTATGCATCATCATTTATAATCGAAAGGCAATATGAAAGTCTTTAAGATATACATTGTTGCTTCTTAAAACATGCATAGAATTAACATTTTGTTGTATTTTCATAAAACATGCAATTTTTAAGAAAAATTTATATATAATTTTCTAAGCTAAATTAAGAGTAACTCATGAAAAGCATCAAGTAATTTTAAAGTAAACTAAGGGGATTTTGATTACCTCATCGTCGAAAGCCGTTAAGGCATAGTTTGCCACCTCGCTTTTGTTGGTTTTCTCCTCGTCTTCGGATGAACTCGTTTCGTCCTAGAGTGCTTCCTTCTTCTTGCAATCATAGCAAGTAGTTGCATTCTTTTTAATTTTATTTTTGTTTTTTGATTCTTGTTTTAAGAACTTTTTAAGCTTTATTGTAGGAAGTTCAAGTTCATCATCACTTGAGCTTTCGCTCGAGTGGTCTTCTTTTGTTCTAAGTGCAAAATCCTTCCTATTTTTTGAAAGGTAACAGTTCTCAAGCTCTTTATGAGCCATACAACTTATTTCTGATAATAGAGAGATTTCCTCAACTGCATAGTAGATGAGATTTCCTCAACTGCATGAGGA
The DNA here is from genome assembly GCA_001649415.1 of Musa itinerans. Classification (NCBI taxonomy): domain Eukaryota; kingdom Viridiplantae; phylum Streptophyta; class Magnoliopsida; order Zingiberales; family Musaceae; genus Musa; species Musa itinerans. The sequence continues at coordinate 18,424 of LVTN01001525.1, forward strand.
AATCTCTCTGCTCAATTAAAGAAATCTTATCTTTCATCATGTATAAATAGACTAATTGGAATGTGCTTTTCTCTTTATCTTTATAATTTTATTCTTTATTCTCTCATTTTATTATGGTATCAGAACAGTGAGAAAAGCGAAGCTTCGCCCTTGCCTCCGGCCAGCGACCAATGCCCCTGCAGCCACATTCCTAAGAGGCTCCGCGGCCAATCCTCATCTTCCTTACTGCGGTAGTCTTCACTGGTCTACCATTAGTCGACGAACTTGAGAAGAACGAAGGGAACGCCTGTGTCCTCAACAGTCTGCACGTCGGGACTCGGCGGTCCGGCGCGCTCTCCTTTGCATATACATACAGCCTCGCCACGCACAGCACCGCGTGGATCGCCGCTGCGTGCACGAACTCAAGCCACCACAGTCACTCACCTCTCACCTCCCACCTTCCACCACCACTAGCGCCTCGTCACTGAACCTTTGCTCCAGACCTACTCTGCTTCCGCGCGCTGGACCATCGGGCAGCCCTCTTTATGGACCTGGTCGCCAGAACTCTTTCGTTGGGCACCATCGACCAGCTCCTGGCTCTCTCCCTCCGATGACTTCGCCTTCGGATTCTACCCCACCGACTCCCAAAGCCGTCGTTTGGTTCACCAACCGTTGTCCTCGATGAGTAGCATTTGGAAACAAAGCTGCCTAGATTCTTAACTACTAATCTGCTGCATAAAGATCTGTAGCTATCTTGCACAAAGTTAATCTCCTCCTTCAAAGACCTCATTTGCCAATAATCTACCTTAGGTGACACTGATTTGCACCACCACTTCTACTTCCCTGATTATTGTCGTTGCTACAAACTTTTATGTACTTTCCCACATACAAGCCTTATTTCCATCAATGCAGCAACCCTTATCCTCTTTAAATTATCCAAAGGTGGCCACTACGCATCTTGACTTACTTAATTCTCTAATCTTCTATTTGGCTATGATCTTCT